>CABHPH010124626.1:0-10947 GCA_902168325.1 Peromyscus nudipes
CTTTCTAATCCTTCTGCCTTAATCACCTTAAATGGGCTGACAAGCACAATTGACCAATTAATAGTACTTCTGCTCTTGTTACATCATTTGTAATCCATGATGCTCTTTCTATTTGCAGCGGCCTTTCAATTTTTCATGACTCAAAATGGAGGACACGCATAATGAATACAAATGGCAAATTGATTAAATGTAACGCATGTCCTGCTGCTTGCTGCATTTATGCCTGTTATTAATGACAGAAATCCAACAAATTCTCATGAAAACACAGATAACACACAACCTTCAATGCAAGATGTTGGAGCACGAGGGCCCTAAATTTTCCTAATTACTGAGCAACAGCAGACATTAATTTCTCAGACGGCAACCTCTGTAAATAAGAACATTGCCATGGCTTCTTTGTCTGAGTTCTTGTTGCTGAGCACAAACTGCTCTGCAGCCCACAGACTGTGTGTGTTTCAGAAACATAAGCAAGCCACTCTTGAGGGATTGCTTAGGAGTGAAGTAGAAGGACACCACTTGTGTGGAATCAAATGTATCGTCTTCTACCCAGATTGCATTTTTTCCCGAAGCTAATCTGCTCTGATACAGAGCCGCATAGCTTCCAATGGTGTTCTGTGTGTCAGAGCATCGAAGGGGATAACATGAAGGAAGGAAGGAGACACAGAAAGGACAGTGGCCTAGCTGGACGTGTCATCTGGGTCTCAGGGACAGGCTGGTGTGCTGGAAGAGGCTGCAAGGAGCACCCTTATTTTCTTAAGGTAATTTAAGGTAAAACTTAATTTACCCATTAGTGGGAAATGTGAGAGGGCAAGTGTTTTCTTAGTCTGGAATGGTGGCTGGCTTAATCAGGTTGGTACTAGGAAACCACAAAGCTTTTGTCTGCTAGGCCTGTAAACAGAAGAGGTGGCTCAGTATGATGGCTCACACTTGTAATCCCAGCACTCAAGTGGCTTGAAGAAGGAGAATGCCTATGAGTTTGAGGTTTGCCTGAGCTATACAACGAGTTCCAGACCAATCTGGACTACAGAGTGATTCCCTGTCTCAAGAAACCAAACCAAACCAACCAACTACCCACCTGCCCCACCCCCAGAAGAGACAAAGTAGGTTGGAGCATGCTCAGGAGCACACTCACAGTGTGTTCAGCATTCTCGCTGAGCTCCTATCCTGTCCAGTCTCTAACACAAACTGGCTGTCCTGTATTGCAGGAGGATGAATGAGGAAGGGAAGGCGTGGCCATGGCCCTAGTTCACGCTACTCTAATTCTACCTACGTTCTAATAGGTAGGCATTCACCATGAGCTTAGCTCCAAATGCTTGCCCAGCTGTTTGCCAAAAATGTGTCTTGTCAACTCAGGGTGCAGTGGTTTTGGCAAAACTAAATTTAGACTTGTGCTTTAGAAAGTGTCCAAACCGTCTTGGGTTGGAAGCCCCCAAAGAGACCTAGAACCAAGCACTTGGAAGTGAGTGGTTGGTTGAGATGTGGAAGGTGCGGGGGAACTGAGAAGACAGACAGGGACAGGAGGTGGCTCGGCAGTAAAGGGGATCTCATGACATCAGCCACACAGTGAAGGCTGCTGCTGGATCACAGAGGGAACTCTGGGCAACGTCAAAGTGCATGTCCCAGAATGCTGTTGCCCCACAGCAAGGGAGCTGGATTCATACTCACCTCCTTGGAAGTGGCTGGTTAGGGCTGCCTGCGGAAATGCAGTTCCTAGGGGCTTCTAGCCATGCTCTGGACAAAGGCTTCCAGAAGCCTGCATGACAAAAATGCAGTGAATGTGGGTGAGGTAGCAACAAAGATGGCGCCCAAAGTTACCCAGGGATGTGGAATTCCCTCTGCACATACAAGTCCATCCTATCCTGCACCTCTGAAGCCTTCACTGTGCTGGTGACTAATGTCTGACTGGTGCCTGTGGCATATTGAACATGCTCCTGAACACAGTTTGAAGCGAGCAGAGGCTACTGGATGCTCCTTGCTAAATTTCCGCTCTTTGGAGACAGCAAGACAGATTTCTTGTGAAAATTTAGGAAATATGCATGCTCTCCTCCCCCACTGTCATATGTCTATGTGAGAGAATAAAGAATTCACAGCTCGATCTAAAAACAGAGCCAAATTAGGAAGAGAAATACATTTACAGACCATAGCATAAGAGAGAGCAACACACTGACAGAGACAGGAAGAAAGGAATGAGGATTTAATTTATTATAATAAAAAACCACACACACACATACACACACACACACACACACACACACACACACACACACACACACGCACATATCAAAACTCTTGGTACTTTTAACCATCTTCCCCAGGCGAAGCAGAGGTGCATATGTCTGAACAGGAGCATCCTAATCTCATGGCATCTAATTGTCAGATGGGCCACATTCTATATTGGAATTCACCTTTTAAAGCCAAAGAATTCCTCAGAGCCTCTACCTCTTTTGATATTTCAGTTGTAAAAATATTTTCTTAATGCCTAAAATATAAAAATTCCACAAGTTGGCATTTATTTCATGTTAAGTATGGATTGTTTTTGTATGCACGGACTCTTACCAAGCTTGTGGGGAGGTCTTGGTTTTCCTGTTTCCAGAGTAGGAGGCTGAGGAATGCATGGAGAGGTTGAGTGAGTGACTAGCCTGGTTCCACTTGAGAAGCAGAGTTGGGATTTGAGCCCAGGTGACCAGAATCCCCCAGCTGTGTCCTGCATGGCTTGGTCCTGGAAATCTGCTGGGGGCTGGAGGGACGAGGAAGTGAAGGAAAGACAGCTGGGATTAGGTGGGCGGAGCTCTGCTGGAACAGCACCAATCACATGGTAACTTGTAGCCTCACTGCGCTGTTATGTACAACACAGTGGGAGGAGTTAGCTGGCCTTCGAGGTCTCCAGGGGTGACCAGTCTTAGGCCGCAGTCACTGGGGAGGAGGAAGCTGTGGTTGCTAGTTTTTGCACACACTGCCAACATTTGAACTCAGATCAGAGGAGGGCTTTCTCTGAGCCTCACCCCAGGAAGGTTTTGCCTGCTTCCAGGGCTCTGAGCATCAGGTCCTTGCCACGGCTGTGCTACCGTCCACAACACATTCATTCAGGACTTCTTCAGCTCTCCACACTCATTCTATATTTCTGCATCATCTTTCTTCCACGACAATTTCTTGATAATCAAATGTTTTTAAAAACATAAATCCTGTGATAATAGATTGGGTATGTCTTAATTGATATGGTCCTGACTCATACTAGGACAACAAAGGAAAACCATCCTAAAACAAGAGCCTATTCAAGTGGCAAAGACACTAACTTCCCTAGGCATGCCCAGTCTGTGGTAGCAAGGCTGTGGATTTTTTTTTTTTTTTTGGTTTTTTCAAGACAGGGTTTCTCTGTGTAGCTTTGTGCCTTTCCTGGAACTCGCTTTGGAGACCAGGCTGGCCTTGAACTCACAGAGATCTGCCTGCCTCTGCCTCCTGAGTGCTGGGATTAAAGGTGTGCGCCACCACCGCCCAGCTGGCTATGGAAGTCTTATCTCATGCCCATTTTAAAGACATCTGCTCTCTTAATCTGGGAAAAGTCACTGTGGGGTCCAGGAGATGGAATTTATTTGACTCCTCCGGTCACTGACCAAGCCTGCTGGACTCCACACTGAGTAGTGTACAACATGCTGCCTCCTCCTCAGTGTTCCCTGGCATTTACTAAATCAAATAATGCACATGACTGTAGATGGAAGCACTGCTTAGAAAGCACTCATACAATTGCTTACATTCACATTTACTATAGTGTGATCGTGAGCCTAGAAAAGAATTGACATTTTACTGCAAGCAAGCCTATCAACTCAGACTGGAGAAGCCACTCATTCTCCTAACGATCTCCCCAGGAGGGACAGAGAAGGAAGCCCAGGCCCACTGTGCTAAAAGCTTATGGTTTGCTTTTCCATGGTATTTCTATTACCACCTAAGTGTGGATGTGGCAGAGCACATATGCACCGAGATGCTCTTTGCTAAATTTAAGAGAAACATCCTTCCCTACTTCTCACAGCTAAGGACTTACAAGAGATAGTCTGAAGAGCCAGAAAAACCCACCACTACACATGGGTAAAAGACCCTCTGTTTTGTTAAACACCAGAGCACTGGTGTGGCTTGAGTACAGAGCGGCTGTTAGGCGACATGGTAGGGCACAGCTTCTGAGCAGCTTATGCTTGCCTATCATACTACGGAGAGAACTGGCAACTCTAAGGCAAGCATTCCAGAACCCCACTGGCTTGTCTCGGCTTGTTTTTCCCACATGTTCAGTAATAGCAGCAGCTTTGGCAATGTCAGGCCCCAATCAGTCGGGAGATTCGTTTAGAAATTGTGACCGGTCACAATGTACCTTCATTTAATTTTCATTCTCACAAGTCATTTTTATTACTCAGGCTGCCGTTTGGTGGAGTGTGGCCTGCACAACTGAAACCACCTCTTTAGACACCCACAGAGCCACTGCCATGAACACCTGCAGGGCACTGATTCTCCAGAGTGGGAGGTGGGGTATGCGTGTGTCTCCGATGCCCTTTTGACAGTTGCCACATCTCCTGATGTGGCCCAGGACTGGTCTAGATTGAGAGTAAGTCCAAAGGCAATGATGAGATTTGGGTTTTATACTCATGTGCCTCATCTCCCTGTGAATCTGACAAACTCCCAGCTAGAAATAGACATAAGATTAGGACGTGACAATGCATAAAAGTCTCCTAAGGACAAAGGACAGCATTATCTAGCCCAAGATAACTGTCATACTTTGGATTTCTATTGCTGTGATCAAATCCATGACCAAAAGCAACTCGGGAAGAAAGGGACCATACATGTCCCAATTGCAGTCCATCACGAAGAAAAGTCAGAGCGAAACACAAGGCAGGAACCTGGAGGCAGGAACCGAAGCAGAAAACATAGGGGAGTGCTGCTTACTGGCTTGCTTACCATGACTTGCTCAGCCTGCCTTCTTATACAACCGGGAACCAACTGCCCAGGGGTGGCACATAGTGAGCTGGGCCCCCCCACATCAACCACCAATCAGTAAAATGTACCAAAGGCTTGTCCACAGACCAATTTGTTGCGGATACTTTCTCAACTGAGGTTTCCTCTTCTCAGATGACTCTAACTTGTGTCAAGTTGACATAAAACTGTCCGGCACAAGGACTAGATTAAAAAATAAGTCAACATAAATTTCAAAAGCCCATTAGCCAAGTCTTCTATTTACAAAACACAGCCTGCCATGCACTGCTGACTAAACTGTTTCAGTGGCTTATGCTCTTCATAGCTGAACCATGAGATGCGAAGATGACCACAACCTAGACAGATGATGCTAAATGGAAAAATGGCCAAACACTGATAATCAAACAGACAGACTGAAAAACAGAAAAGGAACGGTAAATCAAGCTTGTCTCTAACAACTGGAGACTATTCCGTATTCCGCAGATGTTTGTGACACTGGTGTACTACAGAAAATAGGGTGTTAAGTTGGAAAGGAATTCGGTAAGGTTGCAAGCTGTGGGAATAGTGTGCAAGTGTCCCAGGAAATAGCTCCAGCATAAGATGACTGTTCCAAAGCCAGCTCTCGAGCAGTCCCTGGGAAGGGGGGAGAGCGTAGTTTGGAGGTAGAATTTAAAGTTGAATGGAAGAGAACTGTATGCTCTGACTAGAAGGGAGATCCCAGTACAGGGGTAGACATTTGCTGGCCACGACCCAGTGAGACCAGCATGGAGGTCACGGCACTGGTGCAGAGGGCCCGAAGGCAGCCAGGAAGCTTCAGTCTCCCCCCACCCACTCAACTGGCTTCTAAAAATACAGCGTACTAACACTGTCACTAACAATACAGTGACACATGTTTATAAAAGGGTTTTTTTTCCTCCATGGAAAGTAGACTGGATAAAATGCTGAAAGATGGAGTAAAACCTTATTTTTACTTTGTCTGATCGCATTCTGAGCTCACATCAACATTTACAGCACTCACCAAAGAACAGGGCAGTTACAGCATTTCATAACAGCCAGTTTTTATCATCTTAACAATTTGAGAAGATACGATTATGACAGCACTTTATGGACAGGGACAACTAGGCTTGGTGAGCTTGAGTTTTCTGCCCAAGACCACACAATCAGCAGGAACGTGGCTGCCCTCTCAGCATCAGGCTCCAGGGTATCCGAATTCACCGTGATATTGCCTTTCCAAGCCAGAGGTGGGGCATATTTTGGCTTTCTAATTTCTCAGCTTCTGAATCTTTGAAAGATTAAGTCAACATAAGTTACAATTCTACATGCTTTGGGAAAGGAAAAATAGTGAAGAAACCCAACTTTAGAATGTACTCATTGTCTTTATAATTATACATTGGACCTTACGGGTCCTTTAGAGAGTTAAACTGCACAAAAATAAAACAAAAAATAGATGGCTGAAAAGACATTTTTTCCATCATTCCTCAATAATTTTCACATAGAGATCAGATTAGAAAGCAACTAGGGCAAATCACCAAGAATAAATTCCCCCAAGTGACGTGTAGACTGATCCTAACAGAAGAAGGCGTGAGAGCATTCTTGTGAAGTGCTCCCTGCCACAAAGGCCGGGCAGGCGCTAATGTTAACAGCTCCCAAAGAGCTGCAGCCTGAAAGAAAGATGTCCTGAAACAAGGGTAAACTGCCCTTCCCTGTAAATGTTTCAAGAATCACACATTTACCTGTAGTCTCAATTACCAGTAAGACAGCAGCCACTCGCTTATTCACTCAACAAACATCTACTGAGCTCTGATCTAGCACTCCAGCGATCTCAAAATTAGTGAGTTGTGGTTTCTATTCCTTGAGAAGTCACTTAGAGAATATGAGTTTTGATAAATAATTACAGTGGTGAACTAAGCATGAACAGTGCTTCCATAAACAGCGGTGTCTTAAAAAAACAAAACCAAACACGGACAACAGTCTGTAGTACCAATGAAACGATTACCTTGCAAAGTGAGGAAGGAGAAGGGAGGAGGGAATCAGATGGACCCCAAATCACCACAGTGAGCACTCGAAAGGCTTTAACAGCATCTTCATGCTCAGATGTTAAGGACACACATGCGCACACACACACACACACACACACACACACACACACACACACACACTCACTCACACGGGCACACACACACTTCAAAAGACCCAAACTGAATCACTGAAGATGAAGATCATAACATCTAATATTAAAAAAGAGCACAATGGAGGACAGAAGGGAAAACCAGTGAACTTGCAGGCTGGTTAGAGAAAGCATTAACAAAGAAAAGGGAGGAGGATTTTATAAATCAGAGCATAGTACGGGCAGTGAGGTACCTCCCTGAGGTTTAAAAATAATGGCTCCAAATCCAAATTTATTATTTGTGATCAAATAATAAAACCACAGATTCATAAAGCAAAACAGATAGGAAGCAAGTTCCATCAAGATATGCCATCACCAATTTGCCTAAAAGCAGTAAGAGAGTCAATCGTTAAGGTTAAAAAAACGTAGATTTCCAGGCAGAAAAACCACCATGAGAAGACAGTGGGGCCTTTCCCCTGCTTCTTGTACACCAATAGATACCAAGTAGCAAGAACTTACTGAAAGAGGTTATTTTTTAAAACACCTAAAAAAGTTAGGTATGACATGTTACATGTCGGTATGAAATTTCTGAGCCATAGAAATACACAGAGGGTCCCCAAAGTCCCCCAGAACAAACAGATCACTGACAAAGGGCTGAGAACTGCAGTGGCATCAGATGTCTCCATAGGAAAACAGTGATGGAGGGAGAATGGAAGGCTGACGGTACTGTCTAAGTTCCCATCTGACACGGGAAAAGGTTGCTAGTCGTTTAAAGGTAGAAAATTACCAAGTAAAAATATAAGCATTTTATTTAGATATGTACAGCTAAAAGCCAGAAGGTCTGCACACAGAGTGGGTTAAAACTGCCTGCTTTTGCATGGGCATTGGGGAGCTGGTTCTGCCCCTCGTCTGAGGAGGGGCAGCCCCAGTGGCCTGGACTGACCAACTCAACTACCACCCAGGACCACAGCTAGGCCTGGGGTTGGCTCACCCTAACATCTAGGACCTGCTGGAGCTCGTGAAGGGACTGGCCCTGTGGAACCATAACTGCAGGATCTCCATGACCTGGGGCAGCTGCAAGAGGATCCAGAGATGATGGTGTACCAGAAACCAGAGGCCTTGAACCAGACCAGTGACTCACTGCAATGATTTGCCAGTAAAGCTGATTGGACAAAAGGGTCTATCTACTCTGCGACACACTGTGGCTTCCAATGCCATC
The DNA here is from genome assembly GCA_902168325.1 of Peromyscus nudipes. Lineage (NCBI taxonomy): Eukaryota > Metazoa > Chordata > Mammalia > Rodentia > Cricetidae > Peromyscus > Peromyscus nudipes. The sequence goes on from CABHPH010124626.1 coordinate 8,280, forward strand.
AGGACGAATGAAGAGGTATTGGGGAGGTGGGAAAAATGGAGGAGCAAAGAGGTTTTTTGTTGTTTTGTTTTTCACTTTGTGTTTGTTTGCTTGCTTGCTTTGTTTTGATTTTTTAAAGATGTTTGTTTGGAGGGGACCCCTGCGGGGGCTGGGAGGTGAGCAGAATTGGGGTGTATGATGTGAAATTCCCAAAGAATCAATAAAGAATTGAGTTTAAAACAAACAAACAAACCAAAAAAAAAAAAAACTGCCTGTCTTTGGGAGTGTGACCAGAGAACAAGAAGATGGGCCTGGGCATAAGCAAATAACTAAAAATCCTACTTACATTACCTGTTGAAAGTAACTTCAAAATTCTTTAAAGATACAATGGGTACATGCTGCCATGAGAGCCCAAAGCACACTGAATGGACGCTGCACTTTTCACACGTCCAAGCACCCCAATCACACAGTAGTGCTTGTGGCCAGCTATGATCCACACATGCCTGGATTCTACTACCCTCCTGATGCCATGAGACAAGTCAATGGTCTGTACGATGTGTGCCGCTACGATGCTCAGCTCACCACAGGGGAGAAGGCAGTGCAGCCAGCTGACCCTGGACTGGAGCCTCTGAAAACACCAGCTAAAGCCAGTCTTCCTTCCTGGCTGCAGGAGGAGGGATGCACAGCTGAGGAGGGAAGATACAGCTTGATGTCAGAACTGCCGGTCAAACAGTCAGTGGCATTAGAATGTCCACGCACGCATCCTAAACCAAGGGTTCTTGAGTCCCCAGGCATCCCATCCACTGTCCCTGCCACGTGCTCCCAAGTGTGGGAGAGTGGATTCCCACACTGGCTTTAGACGATGCAGCTGGGTCTATCAGGAAGCAAGTGACTGCTCTTTCAGTTCCTTTCTGAATCCTTCTGTGGCCTGTTACATAATCACACCTTTTGTTGTTACTCAGGATCCCTTTGAAACAAGGTCCCTTGCTCAGACCTCGGGTTAGGGCAGATTATCCCACACTCGTGTAATTGTGTGCACTTGTGTGCCACTGTGAAACTGCTTCCCGCTGTGGCAGTGACAAGGGCTAAACCTCTCCTTCAAGTGAACTGATGATTAGAAGTAGGTCATTTAAGGACACCGGAGCAAACCCTGCGGCGCGCGCAGGGGGTGGGGGGTCATTACGGCAGCCCTTGCTAAGGTGGTTTCCAAGCCCTGTCATGTGGGGATACGTCCACTCACAGCTCTGTCTGTGCACCCCCACCATGCAGCTCCCAGCGGGACCGTGAAAGCGAGGCAAGTGTGGTCTCACTCAAGCTGGACACCAGAGCTTTTCTGGGTGAGAGACTGAACTTGCTCATGGTTTTTAATAATCACCCAATTAAATGCAACTGCTGAGATATATCCCAATTTAAAGTGTACAATAAAACCTGGAATGCAGCCCTGGGAGTGTGGAGCAATTTCTGAAAAGTAGACAGTAGGGAAATTGCTGAGCTAGGTTTTTCCTTCCCAAAGACACACACATACACACACACCTCCAGTGTATAATGAATGCATGCATCATTTCCATACACCCTTTCTACATACAGACTTCCAGCCTGCACCCGAGACACACTGGAGAGAGGAGTTTGACACTTCTTTTGGCTTGAATATGAAATGTCCTCTTCAGACTTAGGTGCTGAACACCTGGTCTCCAGTGCTGATGGTGTTTGAGAAAATTCTGGAAAGGTTACGAGGTGAGGGCCTAACTGAAGGAAGTAGGCCACTGCAGTTGCCCTTTGCAGGCACCTGGTCTACGCCTTCCTCACTCTGGGGTGCAGGCACCTGGTCTACGCCTTCCTCACTCTGGGGCTGTCTTCCTCCACATGCTCCTGGGGCCAGCATGCTCTGCCTCACACAGGCCCAGAACCAAAGGAGCCAAGGACTATGGGTTGAATCCTCTGAACCAATGAGAAAAGGGAACATTCCCCCTTTCGGTTGTTTCTATTAGTATCATCTGTCACAATGCCCAGGCTGTTCTGCCACTGGACCAAGGAAATGGGTGTTGGTGACAGATACGTTCCATGTGTGCATGAGAGAGATCCTCCCGGCACCCAGTCATTGCACAGTCTCAGCTTTAAGCTTCAAATGAGCGCAGCCATTTGGAAACATCACCCATGTATGCTACTCCTGAGATGATCACTGTGCCATATGGGTTCACAAGGCAATGTGGGTAAAGGAATAAAAACTGGACGAATAAACCCAGGGCAAACACAACGGAGCCAAAGGATACAATAAATGAATTTAAAACCCAATACATGATCTGGGAGGGTAGGCCATGCCTGCAGACACGGGGTTACAATGTAGTGTACACACACCACAAATACCAATACCCCCACACCACACTCATAGGTATCCCACATACGTGCACGCACACACACACACACACACACACACACACACACACACACACACACAAATGTATAACTTCCGTAGATCAATAGGGCAAACATCCCAATAGAAAAATGGGCAAAGTGTTTGAACAGCCACAGCACAGGAAGGAAACACCAGCAGCCAATAAACATGAAAAGTGGTTCAATCTCCTTAGTAATAAAAGAAATGTATACTAAAGCAATGAGACGCTGTCTGGCACCGAATAAAGGAATCGACATTTTAGCGTCTAGTAACATTAAGAGTTGGTGAGGATGCAGG
>CABHPH010124626.1:11047-41729 GCA_902168325.1 Peromyscus nudipes
GGAGAGAAGTTTAACATAGCTGTCACTTTCTTGTGTTAGGTAAGATATGCTTATTGTGCGATCAGCAATTCCACTGGTGGGTACACACCTAGAGAAACACTCGCGTGCCCAAGGAAGTCACAGACTTCAGGGGTTCCCAACAGCCGAAAACTGGGAGAGCAAATGCCCTGGAGTGGGAGAAAAGCTAAGCACACTACAGCAAGGTACATCCTAAGAATGATCACAATGAGGTGATCTGGGCAGACTCTCGTGGGAGGAATGCAGGAAGTCGGGTGCAGACAGACAGAGTGCTCAGATAGAGGGTGAGAACCTCTTCAGAACAGTTCTATCTAGTTGCCATTGATTTTCACACTGTGCCTGAATGTAAGAAAGGTGTCTGAGGACGCAGCCACTGACCACTGAAAGGGTGAAGGATAGTGGAGACAGGAGAGGAATAGGAATTTGTCTTGGGGAGGAGCCTAAGCGACTAAGTTCTCTGTAATGTTCCAGCTATTTTTCAAGGGGTTTGTATTTATGTATTACTGAATAATTGAAAGCACACACCAGAGAGTTGAAGGGAACAACATGGGCCCTCTAAGAAGGGCAGAATGAAGGACAGAGAGTGCCCGGTGCCCAGGGTCTGTCTATGACCTCACCGAATTCCTAAGAACAATGACTGTCCCGAAGCCATCTTTGGAAGGCTGCTGGCATGGGACTCCCCTCTGCACAGTCCTTGACAACTCTGCAGGGCTCAAGGCATCCCTCCCTGTCCTCCCCCCACTTCTGGGGGTGAGGAGGGGACGTGCCTACCTCTCTCCACCTCACAGGACTCAAGCTGAAGCCTGGTGGTTGGGAGGGAACTCCCAGGAGGATACACAATGGGTAAATGACTCTTTATCTTCTCCTGATTAAATTGTTACATCCATGTTAGCAGCCAAAATAAAGTCCCCAAATGTAGTCTCAGGGTAATCATATTGCAAAACAATTCGAAATAGCAGTCACTCTCCTTTCTTAAGGCGGAGATCTGAAACCTACACTTTACATCAGGAGTTCCAACTTGCTAAAATGCACAGTGTTAAGAGCAGATTTTCTTCCTAAATGCCTTGAAATTCATGTCCTTTTTAATTGCCCAGAATTCATGTCATTTGTGTGAAAAAGCTATAAACATACACAATCATAAAAACACACTTAGACATCATGCACAAAAATCAATGGCGTATTATTGTAGTTTATTATTCCTTGTGGAGTTCACGCTGGTCTTCCTCCTTTGATATTTATTTATAAGGAAGAAGCGAAAGAGCATAAATGTCACACTTGGGACAACACTAATGCTAGAGCTGAACGGAATACAGACAGCAGCTGCCTTAATTTAAGAAAGTATAGCAGTCTCTGTGAATCAACCTCCCATAATGGAGGACAAAGCTGAAGGTCACTGTATTACTCATTTAAAAAGACACTGATAAGAATGAAAATTGAGGTTCTTGAGATCTGAAGTACTGTTAACTTGCTTAAGTGACTAGTTCCTTCATGACTTGGTATGACAAGACAGCCGGGCCGGGGGTGGGGATAATAAATATTGTAAGAAACAATACAGCCCCTGCCCCCGGGCTTTGTTATTTTTCTCTCTTCCAGACGGTCTTCTCAACTTTACTGCTCTTACGGAAAATTGGGCATGGCCTTCCGTTTAACAGAAAGGCCTCATTTACCCAGGACTATAAAGAGGTGTCCCTGCAGAGGAAGTCCCTCTGGGGAAGCAACCCACACACCCATACACCTATGGCTGCGGTCCTGTTAGTTCAAAGACAGTGAGTGAACAGGATGCACAGTCTGACACAGGCAGAGACCAGGGCTGTATCCCGCCCACACAGGCAGAGACCAGGGCTGTATCCCGCCCACACAGGCAGAGAACAGGGCTGTATCCCGCCCACACAGGCAGAGAACAGGGCTGTATCCCGTATCCCGCCCACACAGACAGAGAACAGGGCTATGTCTAGCCCACACAGGCAGCCAGCCCCAATGGCAGGCCCCCTCTGCCCTGCTCACTGACTCCTTTACATGCTAGGCCTGCATATTTGGCAGGTCAGGTGGATTTTGTGGTGCGGGGAAGCAGTGAATGGTGGTCTCATGAGCAATGCTTTCAGCTCAGCCGCCAGTACACAGGAGCCAAGCTGGGGGAAAGAGTGTGCTTGCTCTAGAATGATGATCAAGACAAGGATGATGTGGTTTGGGCCCTGTCGTATGTGTGCAGGTCTTTGTTCTAATGCAGCTGTGATGGTCAAAGTCATGCTGGGGAAGACTCCATTACCACCATTCTCCTTTTGTATTACTTTAGATGTTGACTGCACTCTGCCTTGAATGATGGCTTTTCCCTTAGTGCTGAAAAAATGGAAGCGGAAGTTGGGAGGAGGGTTCCCTGACTCTGACACTTGTCCTGTGCCTGACCCAACGAGCTAGCAGAACAGAAGCCTCATGCAAGGCTCCAGGTCACCCTCCAGCCAGGAACTGTGCCGAACAAATGACAAGATGCTTGGTAAAGCTGAGGGGCCCCTTTCTCTATCAAAATGGTTCCCACACTAAGAAAGGTCACAACTGTTAGTGAGGTCGTAGTAAAGGAACCGTTGCCCACTACTGAGCTGTGAATGTGAATTAGTACAGCCATTATGGAAAGTAACACTGATAATCTAGCAACTCCCATTTCTTTGTTAAGGAATGGAAATCAGTCTATTGAAAAGACATTCATTCATACCCCCATGTCCACTGCAGCATTGTCCACAAGAACCAAAGGTACAGAAGCAACTGTATCCATCAACAAGTGAGCGCACACATACACTAGACTAAACCCAGCCTTTAAAGGAGGAAACCATGCCATTTGTGACCGAATGGATGGACCTAGAGGATACTGTGTCACATGGAATAGACAAAGCACAGAAAAGCAAGCACTGTATGATTTGTTCATGTGCAAATGAAAACTGAACTCAGAAGTACAGCAAACTGGTGGGAGCCCGAGGCCAGGGCGCTGGAGGGAAGACAAAGGAGAGGAAGTCCCGAGCACAAGGTACTGAATTTCAGCAAGGAGGGATGCTCTCAGTCTTGTTGCACAGAATAAGAACTGAAATGACAAGGCAGGGTATATTTGAAAGCTGATAAAAATGGATCTGAAATATTTTTAAACCATAAAAAATAAGCAAGGGGGTAATACATTTGTTACTGTGGTCTAGTTACATAGTATCACAAATATATTAGATATACAACTATTAGCTGTCAGTTAGGAAACAACAAGAAAAGAATGGCCACCAATCTGAGGCTAAGTGCATACACTGTCTGGGCTTCCACAGAGCTTGTAGACCAGAGGGAGAAGTGGAGCCAAACACATCTTACTCAGCTAGCAATACAATACAACCACACGTGTGAAGGGCCATGCATCTGAGATATTCATTCTCTCTCTCTCTCTCTCTCTCTCTCTCTCTCTCTCTCTCTCTCTCCACAGACACACACACACACAGACACAGACACACACACACACACACACACACACACACACACACACACACACATGCTCACTCCTTCCCCAGGGTTTTTCTTCATTTTCCATTTACTGTGTTTGAAAGCATTGAGCTTGGGTGGCTGGAAATGTGCAGTGGGGACCTATCTGTGAAAGGCAGCCATATATGGTCAGCTATACCCAGCAATGCTGATTCTCCCGAATCACTGATGGCTTAAAAGGACACTTAGTGATGGTAGCTGCACCTTAACTAAAATACACTTTCTGGAGAGCGCTGTTTGTTTCTTCTCCATCATGAGGCTCGGAAGACACCGGCTGGGCAGACACTGTTGACTCCGGTGTGCTGTTTCTGTACTGGGGCACTGTTTGGATGCTCTGAGAAGTCACAGTTCCGTCAATTGCTGGAGCAATCCCATGAGATCTGCACTATCACTGCCCATAATACAGAGAAGAAAACAAACAAGTTCAATGGCTTGCCTCTTTCCACTCTGCAGGCTGCAGAGTGGGGTTCAAGGTTGGGGAAATGACTTTGGTCTGCTCTAATTTCAGTCTGAAGAGAGATGGTATTTAGAATACTTTTAAAAGAGTAATTATAGATACCAGATCCCAATAACTTTTTTAAAAAGTCCAAGAGGAGAGCCATGAACAAAGAACCACAGAGAGCAGGCAATGAAAAGCAAAATCAATTCCTGCTTTAAAATCTATTGGAAGGCTTTCTCCACTGTCAACATTTTATTATTTGATATAAAAATATCATTACCTCCACAGCACATCTCACAAAATATGACATAAAATGAACTTTGTTCCTTAAAGAAATGCTATAAATATGCACAAGGAAAGTGTTCCTTCAGAAATGGCAATCAACTAATAAATCAGGAAGTCATACATTAGTTCCATCTCTTCTAGAAGATTCCGTAAGACTTGTAATCAGTTCAACAAGAATGAGAGATGTCTTAAGAGGCCACCATGAAATTCTAAAATAGAAAACTTCACCATGACAAAATAACTCACAAAAAGGTTAAAAGTCAGCTGCAAATAGGGAGTCAACATTTGCCATAGAGCTGGTGGACAAAAGGGCTGGCCATGGATTATACTGAACCCCACAAATCAATCACAGAGACCACTCAGTACACAAAGCAGTGTTCATATATTTAAGAATTTCACAAAATCTGAAAATCCAGGTGTCCTGCTGCTCAATAAAGAACAATGAACCTCATTAATAATTAGAGGAACATAAACAGAAATCATGTCACCTATTTCAGATAGGTCAATATTTACAGTTGGCCAGTAGGAGCTGATGTTGGTTAGTACCCAGTATTACAGAAGATGATTACATTCTGTGCCCTAAAGTTATCTTTTCAGATAGGTATCTGTACAGATGTGCTGGAGGATATGGTCCCTTATCATAATTAGAAGTGCAAAAAAACTGGGCACACTCTAAATATTCATTACAAAGGAGTGAATAATTAAATGTGGCATATTCATTAGAGCTCAGAAATGAATGGAAACATAAAACAAAAATAGTGTTGCCATTCACACACATAATAAAGACATCATTTTTATTTCTTTTTCTTCTTTTCTTTTTCTTTCTTTCTCTCTCTCTCTCTCTCTCTCTCTCTCTCTCTCTCTCTCTCTCTTTCTTTCTTTTTTTTTTGAGACAGGGTCTCCCGTAGCCCAGGCTGGCCTCGAACTTGTAAGCAGCCAAGGATGATTTTGAACTCCCAGCTCTCCTACCTTCCAAGGGCTGGTTTTACAGGCTTGCACCATCAAGTCCCATTCACTGTATGGTTCGTAGCAAATGCATATACACTTGCAAGAATTATTTAGAAAATTCTAGAAGCATATACTCCAAGTTCACAATACTGCCTACTTCTCAGGAATAAAGGAAGAGGTTGTGTTTGGAGGCACATACAGAGGACAGTTGTCTTAATAATGTGCTTTTTTATAAAAAGAAAAAAAATGTATTCATTATCACTTGTATTATATATATACATATATATGTATGTATACATATTTTCTATATACATAAGGAAGAATATACCAGTGGTTAATTCTGGGTGTTGAGAATTTGTCTTACTGGTCTTTCTACTTATTTAAAAAAATAAATTATATATATATATTTCAATTTCTAAAATAAAAAAGAAATTAGTTTAAGAATCAATAAAAATGTAACTGCTGATTTTCAGCAGAGCCTCCAATGCCATGCTCTAGCTCTGGTGATGAAACAATTTTTATTTTACACAATTATGCTCTTAAAAAAGGACAAACTGAAGTCAGAACACTTTGTGCCTTCATTTCTTCCAACACAAAAGAGCATACGTAAGTGGGCAGCAGTCTTCCAGTGTGTCCTTGTCTGAGATAGAGCCGTGTACTTCCTGAGTTATGGATGGCACTGTTGGAGGACTGACTCTAAGCTCATGGGTTCTAGCATTTCTTAAAATCCTGGGAACAGGTTGTACGGTTGGGTTTAAATGACAACAACTGTAGCAAAGACTTGAATAACTCTGCCACTCTGCCAGTTATGTTTGCAAAGCTCTGATGTAGCAGCCGTGTGTTCTGGTTTAAACATCATTAGTTAAGACTCCAGTAATTAAATGTAATTAAAGTGGAATCGAGGGCAACTAGCCTCATGTCAAGTGAGCAGTAGGCATTTGTGGTAGAGGTACTGAGCTGATCACCTCCTGAAGTCCTGCACAGCACTGGGTTAAAGCCTGGCTCCTACAAATGAACTCCACGGGACTCGGGCTCCAGCTGTGTCACTTAGGAAATATTTAGTCACAGGCAATTAAAAATAACCTGTTTAAGTTTTGTTGGTTTAATTCTAAAATGGGAAAACCATGCCACCCTTGCTGAGTTGTTGTATGGATATGATTCAATGAGTCCCTGTAGAGCTCATATTAACACAGTGAACAACAACTAACCAGTAAGCCATTACTATTACCTTTCGGTTGTCTGACTGATGGCAGTCAAGGGCCCCTGGCTGTTGGCATTGCTTACTTCCAGAGCCACTGGACATAGGAGAGGAAGAACGATGGCATGTTCTGGTGGATGGTCCTGTGGTCTCTGAATGATCATGTAACACTGGCTCATGGTTTACTCATTCTTTTTCAGTTGAAGCTCAGAAAGTTTTCACTCATTTACTCCATAGTTAAGGAGCACCTATTCTGTGGCTTCCACTCATTCACTCTGTACTTAAGCAGCACCTATTTTGTGTAGGCAGTGGGGACACATCAGTGAACTAATGTGGTAAGGGTCCTTACCTTGGAGGAAGTCCCATCCTAGTACAGAACATCAATGTATCTAGAGTAAGTTTCCCAGACCAGATGGGAGGTAAGAATGGAAACAGACGGCTGTGGAGGAGCAGGAAAGGTAATGCTCCCTGAGAAGGTGCCTGTGAGCTAGACTTGAAGAAGGTGAGTGGGAACTGAGAATTCTAGAAGGAAGTTCATGGTAGGCAGCATGAAGGCCCTGAAGCGAGCAGCCATGGGCTGGAGTGTAGTGGGAGAGGAAGAAGGTAGGAGAGTGCTTAAAGATGGGGGAGCCGGAAGCGAGTGGGGGACAGACCTGGGCCCTGGGAAGGACTTGGCCCTGATGTCAGAAAATGGAATCTTGTGGGGCCTTTTGAGAGGAGGAGTGACATTAATTTGACTTAATTAAGGGCAGTGGTAGCTGCGGAGCTGAGAACACACCAGGGAGGTCCAAGGGCAGATGGCTGGCAGGGCTAGAAGGCATTGCAATAACCCAGGGCATACCACGTGTGTGAAAGGACACCACAAGGGAGGTGTGAGAAACCATAAGGCCTCATTTTATTACGCTGGTTTGTTTGTTGTTTTTTGAGACAGGTCTCCTTGTAGCCCAGGCTGTCCTGGAACTGATGATCCTCCTGCCTCAGCTTCTCAAGTAAATCCTGGGATTATAGGCCTATGCACCAAGCCTGCTAGGCCTTGGGATTTAGAGTTATATCTTGACAGATTAGATGTGACATATGATAGACAAGTCAGAATCTGCAGATAGCTTTTTTGCTTTAGACAAAGTCTCACAATGAAGCCCAGGCTAGCCTAGAATTCACTTTCCTCTTGTGTCAGCCTCTTGGGTGCTAGGATTATAGGCATGTGCCACCATGCCCAGACCTGCAAAAACCCGTAAACTTGTTTGCTCTATTTGGTGCCTTGAAACAGAAGCCTACATCACAAATGCGCACTTGCCAACTGAAAAAAACTGTGTGTGCAAGTATGTGTGTGTGGGTGCTGGAGGTGCTAGCAGGCATCCTCTTCATTCCTCTACCTTAGTGACTTGAGACAGGCTCTCTCACTGAACCTGGAGTTCTCCATTTTGATGCTAGGCTAACTGGCAGCCCGGCAGCCCTCAGAGATCCTCTACGGGCCCCTGCCACCAGCACTGACGTCTTATTGGCTCTTGAGTGTACCTCCCACTTTTAAAGCTGGTACTAGGCATCCCAACTCAGATCCTTGTGGTTGCACTGCATGGATGTTTACTCACTGAGCCATACCTAGGCCTGACTGCCACATTTTATTAAGTAAAAACAAGGCTTTCTAGAATGTGCTTCTTTATCAAGGACAAAGAGGCACACAAACATGTTCTCATGTAGAAGGGGTAAGTCACTTTTTTTTTTTTTTTTTTAAGATAGGGTCTCATGTAACCCAGACTAGTCTCAAAAGTAGCCCAGGCTGACCTGGAACTCTTGATTCTCCTGCCTCTGTCTTCTGGGTGCTGGGATTATAAGCACCTGTGTGACTACACTTCTAGTGTGCATCACCAGACCTGGCACAAGAAGGAAAAGAATAAATCACAGTTTAAAATGATTATTTCTAGGAAGAGGATAAGGGAGGAATGTTAGACCTCAGTATATCATCAGTACTTTGCAATCATGCAGATACTCTGGTATTTATAAAGTACTACAAAGCTGAAAAAAACTTGAAATTGTAAAGCAAAATGAGAGGACTGAAGCTCACATGAAAATAGCTGGCGGCCTGGTCACACACAGCCTGCTGTAGGGTACCTGAAACCAGGGAAAGGGCCAACTTACTTCACTGGTCTCACTGCTGACCAGGCTGTATGCGATGACCCTGGGGCTCTGAGCAGTGCAAAGCACAGGCAATTTGTGAGGACACTGGCATGCCTCGGAACCAGGGTTTTCAGCCCAGGAGAGGGAGGTAAGGGTAAGGTAAGCCGGGGGAAAAACACCACTATGCTGAATTCAAGTAGATGTAGAATTGGTTAATTGGTTAACCCTTTTATTTCACATTTTCTAACTTTGTTTACTGTAAATAACAACCACTTCCTTTACTCCCAAGACTGTGGTCACTAAGATAACGTTCCTACTGAAGGATGAGGTCTGTGGCTAAGGAGGTAGTTCAGTAGTTAAGTGTACTCCCTGTTCTTGTAGAGAATGAGAGTTCCATTCCCTGCACCCACATCAGGCAGCTCACAGCCACCTGAAACACCAGCTTCCAAGACATCCGTATGTCCTCTTCTGACTTCCATGGGAACATGTACACACACACACACACACCCATGTACACACACACACACACACCTTTAAAAAATGTAAGGTCTGAGGCAAAATATGTCCCTTGCCACACATCAAGGATCTTTTGTGTATGTGATAGGGTCTCGTGTATCCCAGGTTGGCCTTCAACTTGGTATGTAGCTAAGGATGATCCTGGCTCCTCCACACAGGCATGCGCCACCATTCTTGTTTATGTGGTGCCGAAGACCAGACCCAGGGTCCGCACATGCTAAACAAGCACTCTACAAACTGAGCTCCATCTCTAGCAAGGCAGGTTTCAGCAGGAATTACTGTCTTGCAGAAAGTACTCAAGCTGATGTGTTTTGACTTCTAATAGCTAGAGACATAATTTAATCAGAAGTAAATGTTGCCAATACCTAAAAATATTATACATAACCTTGATACAAGTAACAATAAAACAAAAGTGAACACATTCTTTCATTCCTTCATCACTTTTGAAAGATACCAGGAAAGAACTCATTACTTGGCAAACCAGTTTGTAAAAGGAAATAAAAGCACATTCTCCAGGGTTGACTTCACCTGACGGTCACTGAAGGGGTGAGAAGGGGACTGCTCTCTATAGAACACTATAGCTGATAAATGAGCAGAAAACTGATAGGGGAGTATGACCATTTTCACAACTCCTAAAAAACAGGGGGATATATTATTATGAAAATAGAGACTGTAAGACATTGCAAACTACTTTTGTTTATTGTTTGTTATTTCTTTATGGAGACAGGGTCTTGTCTGCAGCCCAGGTTGGTCAAACTCTCCATCCTTCCGCCTCAGGCTCCCGTGTGTTGGGCTGGTAGCCACACCCAGCTCCAGACGAACCATGAGAAGGAGGTATAGAACCTTCTAGAAACAATCTTGCTGCCCCTTTCCCAAAGGAACAACAAAATCTGAGTCTCCAGCAGAGTCGATTCAGAGGAAACAGAGACACAAGGATGGGACCAGGGACACGGCACACATCCCCAGCGGCAGAGAACAACCAGACTGGACAGGGGACAACGGAGAGTGACTTAGGAAACGTGGTCATTAATAGACAGGCCAATCTGGAGGACACTGAGCTGAGAGGTGCCCCAGGGACGCTGAGTCATGTGCAGAGCCCACCCCAGTGATGCCGAGTCATGCTCAGCTTTCCCCCAGTGCCTTCCCAGATAATGCTTTAAGGAATGACTTCAAGATTATGGTTTCTGTTTTCTGTGGTCCTGAGGTTGAGCCCAGTGCCTTCCCAGATAATGCTTTAAGGAATGACTTCAAGATTATAGTTTCTGTTTTCTGTGGTCCTGAGGTTGAGCCCAGTGCCTCTTGCTAGGTGAGCACCCCACCTTGAGCAAAACTTCAGCCCTTGACTGCTTTTCTTCTTGAGACAGGGTCTTGCTAAGTTGCCTTGGCTAACTTTGAACTTACTCTATAGTCCAAGTAAATCTTGAACTTGCAATCTTCCTGCCTCAGCTTCCTGGGCAGCTGGGAAGTATAGGCCTGTGCCACCTGGCATGGCTTAATTTTTTTTAAGAGTTTTTTTTTTGTTTTTTGTTTTTGGTAGAAAGCTAAAGACTAGAATATTTACAGATGAAATTATAAACTGGGGACAAGGTGCACAGTGAGGAAAGGGCCATGCGTATTTGAACTGGCTGCTGGGAAATGCAGGCTGAGGTATGCAAGTGGAAGCTGGACATTTGAGAGAGGCTGAGTAGGGGGTACGCCTGACAGAAATGTACATTTATGTACAAAATGCGTTTAAAGGTAGGATTCACCAAATTTCACAACAAAACAGTAACAAAAACAATCTTACATAGTGTGGTAGTTAATCTCCAGCGTCAGCTTGACTGAATTCAGCAACACCCTAAAAATACCCTGGAGGTGCCGTGAGGATGCTGCCAGAAAAGTTTAACCTGAGTGTGGGTGACACTATTCCAGTCTCGAGCCCCAGACTGAAAGGGAGAAGGCATGGGCACTGGCGTTCCTCTCTCTTAGCTTCTCGACTGCAGATGCAATGTGAGCAGCCGCCTCATGGTCCTGCTGCCATGACTTCTCCATGACAGACTGCCTTCAAACCTAAGCCCAGAGTCTTCCTTAGACTGTCTTTGTCAGGTATTTGTTACAGCAGGGAGAAAAGGAACTCATACAGGTAATAAATGTGGAAACACTCAAATAAATTTAAAAGCAGCTCAAACAGCCTTTTAACTAACTTTATCCCTGCATTAAAACATTTTATCATCTATTTGTAAAATGTTGACACAATGGTGAGTAAAATATATCTAAGTATAATGGGTCTGGTTCCTGCCCTCATGGATCTCAGTCTGGTTGGGAAGACAGACATTAGGCAAATTCTGCAAAACAGCTGTTCTGGTGCCAGCTAGGGCAGTCCTGGGAGAGGTGTGAGACGAAGTGGGCTACAGACAAGCCCTCAGGGAAGCTCCACTCTGCAAGCACTAAGAAGAGCTAACAGAGCTTCTTCTAAGTGAACAGGGTCGGAAGAGGTCATACTTTCTCACAGTGGAGAGGATCATGTAAGGAGTGCTAAGAACTCAGCCTAATGGAATACTGGTGTCCTCACAGAGGGTTAGGGTCTTGAAAGAGCGCTAAGTAAACTCAGCCCAGTGGCTATTGGTTCCTCGCAGAACAATTTCCTTGCTTGCCTGCAGTGAGTCTGCTGAGCCTGGGAGCCCAGAGTCTACCCATCTACTGTGCTGTGACCAGTGATCGGGCCACAAGGAGGGGCGGTGACATTGTGTGAAGAGGACCAACATGGCCCAAGCTAGTCCTATTGCAGAGTGAAGTACATGAGTAGCTTCTAAAGTTTGGTAAACCCATGTGGGAATCTCCATATGCGTGGGATGATTCTGGAAAAATGTGGTTCTTATGTTCTGGGTAAGTGCCAACCACACTTATTTCTTGGACACGTCCTTCTAACAAAAAATATATAAGCAACTGATGTCTACAAATGCTATGACAGAAGCCACACTAGAAATTGTAAGTATTCAGCACCAGTAGATCCTTTCATCTAAATGCTTTCTAACATAATAAACCAAATTCCTATGTTGGCAAGAGAATTCCTATGTTGGCAAGAGAGCTGTATATGTATAATTAACACTTAAGGGGACAGAAGCTGCTCAAGAACGAGGTCCTTGGAGGTGGCTGCCATGGGACACAGCCCAGGCTTGCACTTTATAAATAGTGTTTGTTTTCAGTGAGATGTAGCTTCTGCTCTGCCAGCTGGCCCCAAAGCTGGCCTGGACTTTGCAAGAGCAGCGGAGTACAGACTGTTTCAAGATCCCATCCTCAATCTGGGTGTGGTAGCTGTGCTTGCGATCCTAGCTAAGTGGGAGGCTGAGGTGGGAGATAGGAAGATGATGAATTCTAGGCCAGCCTGGACAGCACAGTGAGATGTCTCAAAAAATGCAAGCAGCAGATACGCACGGAGGCACACACCTATAATGCCAGCACTCATGGATCTGAGGCAAAAGAATCACAAGTTCAAGGACAACCTCTGATACATATCAAGACCCCAGCTCAAAAATAAAAAAAAAAAATGGAGAGAGCACACACCTCAGCACCACTGGGACACAGTATCATAGCATGGATCAAAGCATCTTTTTTCTGCCCACTACTAATGTTGTAGGGGTGAAGTAGGGGTGGGAGTGGGCACACTCTTTTGCTCTTGGCACATTTTTTTTTAATTATCGGCTATTTCAAAGTAAGAATTATATTAATGTCATTTTAAATGTCATTAAAAACTCTTTTATCTAGATTTTCATGTGATACTGTATTTCTACTGTTTATGGGAGAACAGCTGGTGTCCCTCCTCTGTGAAGAACACATTTGTGCCCCTGAAGGAAATGGTGAAAGGAGACCAAGCATTCCTTTCTAGAGCACAAGTAACTAAGTCCTCCAAAAGGACTCAGGGTTATGGCGCGTGAGTCACTGGGTCCTTCGTGGGCCTTATACTTCTGTTGACGACATAGGGCTTCTTTAATGACTGGTCTTCTATCTGCCCCTTTAAAAGGCTAGCCGTTAATAAGGAGGGGCGGAGAGACAGCAGGAGGCCACATGGGTCGGACCAGATGGAGAGGGGATTTCTGCACCAAGATTTGAGAGATTCTTGACACCATGTCTGCACAGGCCACACAGCTCACCCTTTTTCACAAGCCTGGGAAAAGAAAAGATGTCCTGGTTGATATCTGTTAACCTTTAATGGTGCAGGTTGTTGAGCAACACACTAGAATGTTCTAAATAGCAAACGGAGGGAATACAATAGGTCCTTAAATGCAGCATCAGAACACTTAAAGAGTGCTGATCTTGCGGGCTGGGGGACTGAAAATGTAAAGCGACACCCCAAAGGAGACACTGAATGAAAGAAAGAGAAATCAACAAGCCTCCAGTGTAGCATGTCTGTCTTTGTTTCAGTCTCCTGGTGGTCATTCCCTTTGGTGGTATGCTTGGTACCTCAATCCGGGTCAGTCGGGTAGCCAGCACGGGCTCGCTGGCCTTTGGACCTCCAGGAGGGGTTGGGCCCACAGCAGGCTCACAGGAAATGAAGGAGATCCAGCAGACCCACTCCTTTTGTCTTCACTCTGGGGGCTGCTTGGGGACTATGTCCCCTTAACACAGTCCCTTCCACACACCACTGCAGCTCATGTCCAGATCTGGGAGTCAGGATTTCTCCTGAAATCCTTGTCTCTTGAGGCTTGTGGTCAGAGCCTCCATAGTGGTCACTCTGAAGTGGTGCCCGTCTGTTATGGTCTTCCATGGTCTACATGTCCTTAGCTAACATCACCTTTATTTAGGTTCCCCCTTGTCCACCATTTACTTTGAACATAATACTCTTGTTTTTTCTCTGCTAAGTTCTATAATTGTGTTAAAAGGAGCTCTTAATTAGGGCTTAGGTATCTGAAAGGAAGTTCTAGTAGACACCTGGCATTCCCTCTGTCTCTGGAGACAGTGTAGCCTAGCCCTTCCAGGTGCGGGGACTACGGGTGTGTCCTGCTGCATATGGCAGCACCGGCCATTCTCTTTGCACCCTCTATTACTCATTTCCTCCAAGTATGGCCCAGCATCTGATCACAGTCTAAGGACCTCCCTCCCTCGTGGGTGCTGATGGGAAGTGGAACTAACCATCCCACGGAAACCAGAGGTCCATTCTCCCACTTTCCTTGCAGCTTGGGCTCAGACATGATCCAGGCTCAGCCATCAGATAGCCTGAGTCTTGGCATGACTATAGGGAGGTGAGAAGCCCAGGTTGACTGGGGTTTGCTGACAACAAGGTAGCCCGTGTCAGTGTCCAGAGGGAGTGACAGATTTGAGTGCCAGGTTCATGAGTGAATGGCAGAATATGACCCAGTTATGGGCAAAGTTGGTCCTCTGAAGAGATTTCCTGCTTGGCTCCTTCCTCTAGGATACCAAAGCCTCCTTCCTTTTCCAGCTCAAATAAGCCACAGCTGTTATATAGCTAGGAGCTAAGACCAGTGATATAAAGAACAAGCCTAGAGTCTGATTTCCCAAATACTGCAGCTAAAAATTAAATCCATTGTTTGGGCTTCTCTTGCATCTTCGGTTACCATGCTAGGTGCTACAAAGCTATGCAAGATGTCAAGTCAACAGCTCTAACCAACATGGTAAACATTCTGATGGATCTCGGCATTGGGAGTTCAGACACAGGTATGCTCAGTGCTGTAGGAATGGTTTGGAATATTCTGGAGAGGCAGTGATCCGGGCAGAGGGAAGGCACAGGTAGGGCTGTGCCAGGTACATCCCAAGAATGAAGGTGGCTTTGGAGGGACAGGAAAGTGGAGGGCTCTGGAGGGGAGGTCGGGAGAATGTGCCAACACCTCACCAGAGCCCAGGCAGCAAGGGAGCCACTGACCAGGCTCAGAGAACAGACTTTAAAGTGGAGGTGAGAAACGGGCTGGGTTTCCTGAAGGGCTATGGCCACAGTGGAGGCCGGAGAACTGAGATGCGAAACCCAGGTCTCAGATGAGGAAGAGTATTGTGTGTTGCTGAGGGTAGGGTGATGGCAGGATCTCAAGGTTCTCTGAAGTTCTGGCATGAAGTGTGTGTGTATAGCAATGTCAGGAACACAGAAAGGAATACCAAGCAATTTGGATAGGAGGGAAAAGGAGGCTGACTTCAGGCTCACCCAGGTCCTTTCTAATGCCAGGGAAGTACTAAGACACTCATTTGTTGAAGCTGGTATTTGTCTCTGACCACTGCTCCACTCAGAATCAAAGATTAAGTCCTTTTAAACTAGGCTTGCCATTTACAGGTCATTTTATGTACACTGGGTTTATCATAGCCCCAAACTGTATGGTCATCTTGCATGTTTCTAGGCTGGCAGCTAGGAATGTGGTAGACAGGCTCTTTAGGTGATCTCCACACTAAACTTTTAATGGGAAGGTCTCAACGTGACTTGGTTTGGTTTGTCTATGTTATCCACACTTGGCCTCCCCAGAGACGCAGGTTTCTGGTCCTGGGTCTCAGCTCTTTCCTTAGCCTACCTGTCTTTGACTCACTCAATCCCATTCTTGGCCTTGACTTTTTCTGCCAAGCTTCATTCTCCTCTTCCTTCATGGTGATGAACACAAAACTAAAGGCTACTGTATCTCCAGCTCTCTAAGCTCAGTTCTGAAAGATGTGGTAAGCCACAGCTTCCCATGGATTCTTTTCATGTGAACTTGTAAACTTCAAGAACATATCTGGCTTGGTCTGTGAGACTGCTAAGCCTCATTCTCGAGAGCATTTGCTTCTGTCGTAGTAGTGAAGATCTGGTTAGCTTTTTGTCAAGTATCTGATGACATTTTAAAACTCGATTTCAAAAGTGCTATCACTATGTACTCAGCAGAAGGAAGCCCTAGACTTTCTCAGTAAATGACTTCAGGAAGTTCTCAGTACAAAAGCTAAGGCCATGTAGGAAATACCCTATGATGCTACTCATTTCTGAAAGGAAAATGACTGGCTACTTTACAGACATTTTCTGGAAACCAAAAAACAAAAGCTTTACTCTTCCACATCTCGGGAAACGAAGTATGTAGCCCTTACTTTTGCTTCATTCCACTTTTTATTTATTTATTTTTTGAGACAGTTTCTCACTACATAAGCACAGGCTGGCCTCAAGTTCACAATCTCTTGGCCTTAGACTCTGAAGTAATGAGATGCTGGGATTACAGGTGTGCACTACCACATCTGGTTTAAGTCCACTTCATTCTTTACTAATCATTTATAAAGTAAGTGTGAATCTCTGCTAGACTATGAGCTGCAAGGGCAGAAATCAGGTTCAAATCCACCTCTAAATTCAGAGCACCTGGCATAATGCAAGCTGGATGACTGGTTCAAATAAGTCAGTTGGATCAGTCAATGATCTGTGACAGTAGAGAAAGGGAAGTAATCTCTGAGCTACCTGATTAGACAAGTGAAACTGTCTTGTCACTGGAGGCAGAGTTGATGGCAACTGTCATGCATGGTGGACATTTCTCATTCATAGAGAAACTGTCCTATGATAACATACTCATCAAACCAACACTGTCTTGGAGGTTGTTCTCAAGTCATAACCATGCTACATGAGCAATAAATTATGAAGGCTGCATGTATGAATCAAAGTTACTGATGTTGGGAATCTTATGACAGTTAATCTGACACATATTTAATGGCATGCATAATCATAATTAGGCAGCACTGTAATCAGCATTAATAATAAGCAGTTCACAGCAATGAGTGCAGACTCCTGTGTTTAGCCAAATGAACTACTGGTAGGTTTTCTTCCTTCTTAGGTGCTAGTTATTCCCAGCTACACCAACGCCCGTAATGATGGGTTGCTCAGGAGACATGAAGACTCTAATTCTTCCCAGTGTGTTGCTGCAGAAATCCTCACTGAGGATGGTCTTGCACAGAAGGCTCTCTGCACTGCTCCTACCCCCTCCACCCCCAGAGGAAGCACATGGGAGCTCATCTGTGGCCTTCAAACCTTGCTATCCATGGGCTCCTGCAACCCATCTCTAGTCTCTAGATCTTGTCTGAAAGACTTTCATGAAGTGAGCTTGATGACTGACTATAAGCACACTGGAATTGAGAGTAAATAACCCCTCCCAGCTGCTGGGAGCTTGTGGATAACTTCTTCATCCAGCCTACATCTCAGACTCCCAGAGATCCTGAAGACTGCCTGCCTTCCAAATGCCCCCAAGACAGCTACCTTCTGAACGATTGTTCACTAGTGTCTCGTGGCATCATCTCCCCCCACCAAAAAAAAAAAAAAAAAAAACCTGTGAACTTGGATCTTTATCTCTTTTGGTTTCTGGGGACCAACATAAACTAGATGTTGATGATATCTGATGGAGGAACTGAAGGTCTCAGAGGTTTCCCAAGCATTTCTCAGGCTTTTACCAGTGAATCTGAGGTCACTTACAGACATGTGTTAGATGTTTGGTCCCCAGCTGATGTCACTGGTTTGGTAGGTAGGAGATCGTTGGGGGTACATCTTTGTCTCTTCCTCTGTCTGCCATTTGTCAACATGATGCGATTGTTCCTCCATGCTGTCCGTGCCTGGCGGACTGAACCCTTTGAAGCTATGAGCTAAGAAAATCTTTTCTCCTTTTAAATTGTCTATGTCAGACATTTTGTCCCAGCAACTGAGAAAGTTAACTAATACATATCTCACAGGGGCTTCCTATTCCACATTCATGGTGTCTGTGATCACACACACTGACCAACTGCATGAGTCTGAGTGGGAGTGCCAGACAGTCACATCTGGGTTCTCTGTGTAGCAGGTGGTTGCCGATGGCACAAGGGCTGTACTTTAAGTCTGTAGCTATCTCTGGGGACAGCCAGGTCATCATGCTACAGGACACAGGAAAAATGAGATTCAAGATGTGATCACTAGAAAGATGGAAAATGTTCTCAGAAAAACTGGAAAGAGAAGAGCAAGAATCCACCTGACTTAAGCAGAGAGGGAGGGAGAGCAAGTGAGCCGAGGCTGAGAGTCCACTGCCCAGCAAGGATGCTCTGGATGCCAGAGCTACATCAACTGCAGCGCAAGCATTTACAGGCAATGGGTCTCTAGTGGTCCTATGTTTAGGCCAACGATTCCTAGCTCATTCTTTTTGTCTAAGGAACCAAGATAGTCCAGAGACCTTCACTCTGCAGTTGGAAGAAAGGAGTTAAGCACAAATAGCCTTGGGAAAGTCACGAAAGCACATTCAAGCCAAAGTGTAAATGACTCACAGATCATTTTCTATTTTTATGGTGGGGAGGCGCTTTAGAACACAAGGTACTAATGAACTAAAGGGTCTGGAAAGCATGTGCTTAATGTACAGAGGTCAGAGAAGGGGGGAGTTAATGACGACCAAGACAAATCCTTTGTTTCCCACCTTGCCAGCCCTCGCTATGTAGGCTAAAGTGGGACTGGGAACAAAGACAGACCATGTATGGAGGCATTACACTTCATCCCTGCTGCAGTGGTGCATGGTGGAGAGAAGACACTGATCAAGGAGATCCATGGAGTGCTCACTCCAAACCAGAGACAACTCTACCTAACACAGCATCTCCAGGCCATAAGGAAACAGTGGTGTTAGTGGTCGGGAAGAAGGGCCTCTCTGTGGATATTGTCAAAACCAGACGGCCCCAGTGCACTGCTCACTAGCCTACAACTTTGGGTGGGCCTCTGGAAGTCTTAAGAGCTTAGTTTTGCCATTTGTAATAGAGATAATATAACCCATCCCTATGTGTACTGTGCAGTTGGCAGGAAGGCTCATGTGGGCACAGCTGGGCTTGTGTGTTGTGACTAGCCATGAACACAGGTTCCAGAGTTACAACACACTGGAATGTCTACTCAACACATCCCATGGGATGCAAGGCAAACTATTTGTTCTTCATTTCCTCATCTGCAAAATGAGATAAATGTACTTAGTTCATAAGATTATTCCTACGATTAATTGAAATAATGCATGTAGAGAATTAAGCATGGTACTTATTGCATTAGCTACCGAAAACTACAAGTTAAATATAGAGTATTGTGTGGGTATTCAGCATACCAAAGATAAACTCTGCTGGCTGCAGGAGTTTGGAGCCCTTCTGGATAGCTATAACCCAGTTTTATCAACGTAAACATGGTCACTTCACTATGCTCACACAGGGAATACTCAATCTGATTAGGAACACTTGCTTAGTGAATGGCGAGCTGCCATGAGGCCTAACATTTAGTTCTGGCTCTCAATTATTTGGTTCTAATGGCATCTGAATCACCAGATTCCAGATTTTGTTGGCTGGCAAAGTTTCCTTTATATTCCATAAAGATGCTAAACTGGTGTGCTGGCTGCAGAAAACATGCATTTCTCAAGGAATATTAAAACCAAGAGTCACTACAATTGTGTGTCTGCTGGTACAGAATTCACAGAAAAATCAACTCTGTATGGCAGAGAAAAGCGATATTGCTCCGGGTGTATTTTCACATCACGTGCTTTAAGAATGCAAAGACACCTCTGTCATTTTCTTTCCCTCATACTCTCAGTTCACTAAATAAGTGACCTGATCAAGGCAGATCAATAGGAACATAGCTAGAAATTACAGAGACAAGAAAGTGATGACACTAACTACTGTCTGAAAGTATCCTCATGGAACTTAAAGCATCTGTCCCTCAAGTGTGAGGACAGGGGTTCAGATTTCCAGAGCCCACAGAAGTGCCAGGTGGGTGTGCTGGCTCACCTGGAACTCCAGCTCCCAGAAGATGGAGATGGGCTCCCCAGAGCAAGCTGGCTAGTCAGACCAGCCATACTGGTGAGCTCTGGTTTTAAATGAGATTCTGCCTCAAGGAATGAGGTGTCAGACAATGAAGGAAGAGTCCCACCATCAATCTTGGGCCTCCACACACATGAACCTGTGCACACACATGCAAGCACTCATACATATATGCATACACACTACACACATACACATGAGGGGGAAAGTATTCTCACTATGGTTGCTTCCCAGGACATTTTTCCAGGTGAGGGTGCCTGCTAATACATAAAAACGGGACAGGTGCATTTGTTTGCTTTGGTGGCAATGCTGCTTACGAAACCCAAGGCCTTCTGCATGCTAGGCCAGCGGGCTACTGCTGAGCTACATATTTAGTCCTTATGTTCTTGAGATAGGGTCTGTGTAGCACACGCTGGCCTCAATCTTGTCATCCTCCTGCCTCAGTCTTCCAAATTTTGGGACTGAAAGAGTAAGTCAACATTCCTGGCTACAGATGCATTTTTAAAAACAAAAGAAGAGATAATCAAAACATACTTAAAGCAATCTTGTAAGCATCTTGTTTATCACTCACTTTATTTAATAATAACGGTCACAGTACACTTTTTAAATCACCAACCTTGCATACTGCACAAGGGGAACTCATATTCTTGGAATGTCTTTAAGAAGATGCAGTTGGAATTTATAAAATAAAGCTCCTTTTTTTGGGGGGGGTGATATCTCAAGAATCATCAAGTCATAACTTTGTCGCTGTAAAAGGATATTAAAAGGCACAAAAATAGTGGTGGCGGAAGAGGCGGGGCAATGGAGAGCTTTCCGTTAAGCTACAGAAGAAACAGTAACGCCTCTCAACAAAAGGGGACTTAAAAGTTGGAGAGGCTAAATCTATAAAATGGCAGGAAAACAGAAATGATCCACAAACCTAAGAACTCGTCAACCCCTGTTAACTCTTCAATTGGGAAGAGCGATGTGTGCGATGTACATATTAAAACTCAGCTGCTCACTCTGCACATTGAGCTAGACAACAAAAGTTTCAGTTTAATCAAGTTACTTCTCATTTTGTTACCAACATGCTTTACAAAAGGATATATTAGTAAATTATCATATCCATCATTAGGCACTACCATTTAGCCTGGTATGAAGAAAGCAGACTTCCTCTGTGTGAAAACTGGAAGATTTTAAGGACTAAAAATCAAAGGCCCCCTCATTACACTGCAGCCAGATCAAAGCTTCTGGATTCTGTCTTCAGGAAGGACGAGATTAAAGCTGAGATATTAAAAGTAGAACAGGATTAGTAACACGTTACCCAGCTACCAAAATGTCAGATGGCAAAAGTGTCACGTCACTGCTTTCAGTTTATTCCTCTGCCTTCCTTTTTCCTATGCATCCCTCTAACTCTGTGCGTGCGTGTGTGCGTGCGTGCGTGCGTGCGTGCGTGCGTGTGTGTGTGTGTGTGTGTGTGTGTGTGTAGGCCAGAGGGTAACTGGACAGTTACACTACAGTGCTGCCCACATTCATTTATTCATTTATTCATGTATCTATACAGGGCCCCTCACTAGCCTGGAACTTTCCAAGTATTGTAGGCTGGCTGGCCAGCAAGTCCCAGGGTCCCAGCTGTCTCTACCTCCTCAATGTGTACCTCCAAGCCTGGTTGTTTTTTGTCTGCTTGCTTGTTTTCTAACCTGTGTTTTGGGAATGGAACTTAGCTCCTCATGCTGCAAGGTGAACGCTTTACCTGAGGAGCTATCTCCTCAGGCCCCCTTTGCCCGCACACAATTTTTAAGAGTAGAAATATAACTGTTGTCATGTCACAGCTGTAGAAATGACTGTAGGGTACAGGCAAGCCAATACTCTCTCTCTGGCAGTGACATATAATGGGACATTATATACCATTTAGGGACAAATGAAAGCAGGAATTTATGACCTTTAAGAATTTTCAAAAGAAGCTAGGCATAGTAGCATATACCTTTAATCCCAGCATTCAGGAGATAGAGGCAGGTGAATCTCTGTGAGTTCGAGTTCGAGGCCAGCCTGGTCTACAGAGTGAGCTCCAGGACAGCCAGGGCTACATAGTGAGACCCCCATCAAAAAACAACAAAAAAGAATTTCAAATTAAATGTCATTGCTTAGAAGGAAAAGGTTATCACATTTAAGGGTAAATCAGAGCCAGCCAGGACTTGAGCCTGAGCCAGGACTCTTTCCCAAGGGACAGTGCTGCAAGAGAAAGTGAACAGGCTTTAGAGGGAGGAAACAGAAAATCATCCCACCTCTGCAAGCCGAAAGCCTTGTGCAAGTACTACCTCAGCCACACCATCCTTACAGGCCCAGACACCGGTATTACTAAGCACCTGAAGGCCTTATGTTGAGTGACTGTGCATCTGTCTGTGGAAGGAATACCAGTTTTCAGTAGCCAGCACTCTGTAAATGTCAGCAATTGTTTTGCCAACTCTCAGATATACTACTTAATTCTATCCAGGCATATATGTACCTACATAGGTTTGTGAATAAGATGGCTTTCCCAGGGAATTAATCTGATGCTTTCCTTAAAACATGCAACCTTGGGTCCACCCCCACAAAGTAATGTAACGTTAGAGCAGTGCTCATAAAAAAGGTTATCCTAGTTTCTCAGACGTTACACACCATCCACGAAAGAGAACTGCTTTTCAAAGAGATGTGTTTGTGCTGGGAAGAAAGGATTTCTACTTCTAATTATGGATGATTTATTGGTGAAAGCCAACAAGACCCTGAGAGGCCCTTCCATGAGGATCCTCACGTGTGGTTTGGAAGGCTGAAAGGGATGGGGAAATGACCGTGTATTACCAGCAGACGTTATGCGAATTCTAAATCTATTAAAAGGAGACCCTCTCCCTTAGGCATCTAAGGAGACAGTATTAAACACCCGTTTGCTGAGGTTTAGGGGTAGACAGACACAGAATTACAAAAGGTTAAAGGGCGCAATCCTAACCCAGGATACTAAGGATCTGTGTGTTCACACCTACCCTGCCGGTGTTCTTCTAGAAACAACTGACAGAAATACTGTAAGTCCTTTAGTGCATCTTGTTACCCTGATTAATATCAAGTAGACTTCATGGGCAATCATTTGGAAATTGTCTCAGGAACATAGGGCAATTTGATATAACTGAAACAATTCTGTGGGCAATGCCACATCATGAAGAGTTGCAAATAGTTCTCATCTCCTTGGACAGTAGCAAACCTGTGTTCATTTAGAATGAGTGAGACTAACCAAACTGATTTAGGCTTCCCTATTTATCTTCTAGCAAAAAAAAATGTAGTTGCATCTAGCAACAAAAGAGAAAAACTAAATTTGCAGGAGGGCCAGTTCTCGGGACTACCAAACCTCATCTGTTTTTTAGCTCCATCCTTTAGGTCTGAAATGAATCTCCCCGAAGCAGTGTCAGACTCTGTGCCAAGGACTAGGATATAAACATCCTTTTGGTTGCTCAGCAAGACATATGCTCTAAAGAAAACTGGGCTCAAAACAGGCCCGTGGGTTTCTGTAGAATAAGGGCAAACCCGTCACAGGGCTCCATTTTGTGAGCCGTGTCTGAGCTCTTTGTCGCCACCATGATGACGGCAATCCACTGTTTCCGTGATCCCTTACACTAATTAACTGCTGTAAATTTGGTTTGGATGCCCAGAGACTGCACTTAGCTTCTGGGCAATGCTGAGAATGCACCCTAATGTTCTAGCCTCACCTTTTACAAGGTGTACTCAGCATTGTGGGCAATTTCCATGGGAGATTATTCTATTTAAAGAACCACTCTTCCAGCATAATACAAAAAGTCACTTATGAAGATACAGGAGACACGGCAAGCTCTATGTTTACACAAGCATAATGTCAAAGCCTCCCTTCCACATCATGGAGGGGACAAGGCTAAGAGAGTCCGTCTATAAGAAGGAAGAACAATACCATGAAGTGGCCATAGCAACGGGACAGGAAAGATCACACACCAAATGAGCATGAGGTCTCATGTGGATGCTGAGAGGTCAGACAGGCAAGGTGTGGTTCCCTGACTGAATGTAATCAGGGACTGGAGAAGGCTGAACCAGAGCAGCAGTCTCCATACATTCTGTTCTTGACCTTAAACGCGGGTACCACATTCCCTTCTTAATCAAATTTATCAAAATTATACTTTCCATAGACAAAAGCCCAGGAAACCACTCTAAAATGGCAGAATGTATAAATGTAACTCACAACTACCTTCATCTTTAATTTGCAGGCAGCCAGACCCACAATCCTTGAAATCGCTTAAAACTTAAAAATAGAAATGACAACATAAAATTTATAATGCTGATTTTCCAATTAAATCCTCAGTTAGAAATGGCAAAAAAATTAAATGTCATCTACAAAACAACCAAATCTTGGCTTGTAAAGTATCTCTTAAAGGATGCTTTAACTGAAAAAATAATATAGCTGTCATAATTGTGTAGCAGCCTAGATTAGGTGGTCAGTCTGATGTGCAGGATGCAGAACAAGTCACTCTTTGTGCCAGGGAGAACACTTACAAGGAGAAAACATGACTGCTACAAAATCAGACACTTCCCAATACTCTAGGCTTGTTTACTAACAAATGTCCAGTTCCCACAGTAAATAATATGTTATGTGGAGGGTAGTCAATACACATTGGTTGAATAAACACAGAAAAAGAGGACTGAGTGTTTGTGAAGCTGCCAGCTATGTACACATTGTTACTAAGTACACAGGTAGGCTTTGCTTTAAATTTGAAGGTCAAAGACTTTCTATTAACACTAAAGAAAGACACTGTCTGCCTTCCAAGGCAGAGAAGGAAAGCCAGCCAAGAGCGATTTCCACCCATCAGGCTTCAGGAGGTATGCTGCAACACAGGACAGTGGAGATGAACTTGGGGTCCTGGGGGCGGGGCCAGCTCTTAGCTATGGCTAAGTGTGGACTCTCTCAATCCATCTTCACAGTCAACCTCTTAGGTAAACACTTGCTACTCGTTGCAGAGAGGTGACAGCTGATCAAATACCAGCCTAGTGGGCACAGGAAAGAGACCGCTCTTTCTCACAACTGCTTCTGGAATCACTACAGAGAAGCCACTGTGCAGTGCACTCTGATGACATGCACTCTGACGACATGCACCCCAGAGCCATCTGGAAAATGCAGGCAGATGACCCAGTAAGAATTAAGGTTTCGGCACTCAAAAATTTTGGTTTTGCCTAAAAAGGCTATAGAAACCTTATCTCAATACAACCCTAACATCTTGACAATGTTGATGCACTACATATTGGCACCAACTTCATAGTAATTGAGTAGGTTAGAAAAACATTCAGGAAATATTTTAATGTGGCATGAAAATGAGATAAATTGTGATATATCCATACTTATTTACAGTCATTACAAGACAATATTAGGAGTTCAGACAGCTTGTTTTAGTCTGTGAGCACTAGCTGAGTAGTGTTTTCACTGAATCTGTTCTAGCTTTTGTGGCTGTGTTCAGATAGCTCATTTGCCAAAGGTTGCTTTCTAATGGCTTTGTGGTTTTGGTTTTGGCGAAAACCTCAAGCAAGGTAAGGAATAGTTATAAAATGCACAGTTAAGTTAAATGGCTGATGAAAAGGATTCTGTCATAAGTATCTAAATATTGAAATATATTTTATTGTGCTTGCTTCCAATCTGTTACTTTAAAACATAAAGCATCACCTATTTTATGTAATAACAATAAAATCCTTATTTGTTTAAACTAGGCATAAAAACCGAACAGCAAGAATTGTCATGCTTTTCCAACAATGAAGATATTCTGGCAAGGTCTTCATAATTCAAATACTCGAGATAGCTTTATGATTTCCCAAGATATTAATGCCTGTTTGTGCTATGAGGACACACAAGCTTTACTACATGATTCAGCATTGGCCAATTTGAGAAATATTTTAAAAAATTTTTTCACTTTTAAAAACTGTATAAGCTTAATTTGCTAATTTGAAGTATATAGTTTTGGTAATGTCATGCAGCTAATCTAAATTTGTAGTAAGTCAGCATTTAATTCATAGCCATTTTTCTATAATTAGACAACTAATGGTCCTACAAAAGAATAAAGTATGTTAGATGTATTGGTTCTGAGACACAAGATTTTATACTGATGCAGGTCTGTGGGATCATAGGAGAAAAGGAACTAAACTCACGTGAAATGGAGAGATTTCACCAAACAGGTGTTGGCAGGGTCAGAGCTCACTGGCAGATGCTGAGAACCCACAGAGTGACAGACCTCCTGGCCTTGGGCAGAAGATGGAAGAAAGTGTTCCCAGAGCACACTGGTGCTCTGGAGAGGAGACAGGGCCGCTTGGTAGGGGCTGATGACTGAAGGGAGACATCACAGCCAGGATCTTCCAGGATCGTTTTTTCCCCTCACCCCCTGGCTGCACTAAGAAGAGGGCAGGCAGGTACTCCAGCTTCTTCTCTGATCTCCTGTGGCGTCTTTCACAAGCCAGAACCAACTGACAGTTGTAAGAGGGCAGCTGCCACGGCAAGAGTAGGGCAAGGAAGGGTGGCTCAGTGGAGGCACACAGGGAGAGTGACAGCATATGCATCTGTCACCGAGGCCTGACCTGGAAGAACCAAGCACGTGCCTCTGATTTAATTTGCAGTAAGTCTGCTAGAAAATACCATCTGGAAATGCTCTTCTTTGAAAGGAATTTTTAAAAAATACAGTCTCTATTTTCATGTTTCTGCATTCTCCATCATTAAAGATCTATTCAATTTTTTTCCAGGTTCAAAGATCTCTGGTTAGCAGCCTTCTCAAAGGCTCATCCGAGAGCTCTCTGAGCTTTGGGGAATCTTCCTATAACTGTAAATGAACATACAGTGCAGGGGTTTACCAGAGGCCCTCCTAAAACTGGAGATAGCTTCTGAAATGGCGATCCAGCCACCCACAATGACAACACCAAACAGCTCCTCACCCATTAAATGTGAAGGGTACACCCAAATCATTTACTAACTTCACGTGTGCAGTGTGTGTGTGTGTGTGTGGGTCTCATCTTACCTTCTGATTACAGGATAAAGATAAATAAGGAAGAGTCAAAGCCACCATTTTCAAGAAGCCTGCTCAGCAGAGCTGGAGTCAAAGGTGAGAAACGGTTCACACTGCGGGCTGCTGTGCAGCACAGAGCCTGATTTCGCACACCGCTGGCACTCCATGAATGTCTCCTGAACTGGCTAAACCTCCGTCTGTCTCCATACTCAACTGTCGAAAACAGCACAGAATTACTTCTTGGGAAAAAATCCAACTAGTGTTTGAAGTTGCAATATGCATACATACATACATTCACACACACACACACACACACACACACACACACACACACACACACACACACATTCTTTTGAGAGCAGGTCTGCAGGATCACATTATGTTTTTTCCTTGGACCTTAAAGGAAATCTCATCTCTTTGAAGAAAATCTTCACATGAAACTCCTACCTGCACATGCTACAGCATACTTATGGCATCATTCTGAAAACTGTGTTGTATCTTTTAACTTGGAAAACAGTCTTTCTTTCTGAACATGGAAAGAAAATGTAGAACCTGGCATAAGAGCCAAGAGCAATTTATATGTATTTTTTAAATAAAAAAATTAAAAAGCAGAATGTTAAAAACCTAGTCTTCACTAAACAAAAGGCTTAGTTTTATTAAAAGTGTTCAATTACAAGGTTAATTTGAAGCAAACCTTTAGGACTAGAAAGCAAAAATGTTACATTACCATGGGAAGGCAGGTTTTGGTGAAAGCTGAAAGACTATTTCATACTTGGAATAACTTATGATCAGACCCATAGTTTGTAGGATATCTGTCTCCCAGGCACCGATTTGAAATGGCCTTTGATACCCTAAATGTACCACTCTTCAGAATCAAGCAGTCCTTCCCTTTTACTTTAAGAAAAAAATGAACCAAATCCCAGGGATCAGCACTGACTGCACCTTTGAACCAAGACTACAGAGAGGAAATCCTGTTTGGTGTGGAGAATCCATTTTGATTTCACAAAGGAACGAGTCCTGTGAGAAAAAACCGCCTTTCCTGGATGCGCCCTCTCATCCCCAGGCTGTTCTCCCTGGGGTGAAAGCAGGGGAGCAGGGCTGCTGGAGCATGATGCCTGTGGATGCTGCTGCTCGCTGCTCTGCTCGTGTTGACTTCCTTCTCAAAGCTCAGCACACAGCAAGAGGAAACTGCCTTGGAGTTCACCACAATGCAAGGCCGGAGTAAAGGATAACTAAAGCAGTTCAAATTCATCATAGGTAACCTGTAGTTCACTTCACTACATCTTTCTACCATGTTAATTTACAAGCCTCACGGAAGCAGTTTTTAATACTTCATACCAGAAGGCCGAAACAAGTTAAACCTCACAGCCGAACATTTCAGAAACAACCAATTCTTTTTATTATTCAAACTCAATTTTTCATTTGTTCACATCATTTGATGAATATTAAGGAATTTTAGGAATCTATCTTCTGGAAACCTAAAAAATGAAAAGATAAAAACTAATTCCAACAGACTTTTGAAAAAATTGAAAGTTACAATCAATTATTGATATTTATTTGGTTCTACCGTATGAGCTGCATTTTGGCTTTAAGGTTAAACCTCAAAAAGCATCATGAATAACTGTCCCATGTAAGAATGGTTCTGAGATTTTAGCTGCAAGTATTGACAAAAGGGAGCTGTTTCTTACTAGGACTAAGGTGATAGTACCTCATAAAGGTTTATATCATATAAAAATCATCTGTCCGAATATGCAGCCAAAGCTTGAAAAGAGAGCCTAGTATCCAAGTGTGCTGTACCTTAAAGGGCAAGACAACCCTAGGCATTTGCCATTGACCAAGTAAAAATTTTAAGCCAGTCTGAACTGGTGCTGTCACCTGCCCCTAAAACAGCAGGTCTCAACTTGTGAGTCGAGACCCCTTCAGGGATCCAAGGACACTTTCACAGGGGTCGCGGACCAGATATCCATGTTATGATTCATAACAGTAGCAAAATTACAGCTATGAAGTAGCAATGAAATAATGTTATGGTTGGGGGTCATGACAACATGAGGAACTGTATTAAAGGGTCGCAGCACTGGGAAGGTTGGAAGCCACTGCTCTAGAAGGATCCTGCCTCTAAAAACATGAGAAGCCTAAAAGAGTGACCGAGTCGGACATTTCTAATGACTTCTCATTTGCATGGTATTCTTTAGTCATCACAACTCGGGACAGCATATACTTATAACATTACATTAACATTCATTTATTTTTCACACAGTACACAGGAAAGGGACGAGGGAACTACGGGCATGATGGATTTGAAATAAATTTCACATCGAGAGATGTGGAGGTCACAGGCCTTCACAGATACTCATCAAATGAAGAGGGTAAGGCCCGAAGTGAGTCACTGGTTTGGGAACAGTACACCACTAGGCTCTTGCGAGTGACCCAGGCTAGAGATCATGAACCAAAGTGCAGCCTTATGAGAATGGCTCAAACAGGTCACAGGAGGGAAACGGGTCACATGTAGGAGGTTCTCCCACTGTTCAGAGACAGGAAAAGAAGCGTTGAGTTTTGAAGGCATGGAAGAAAAGAGGATGGGCCAATTAAACTTGTCTGCAGAATGTACATGCAAAGAAGGCCTGCAGGCCTTGAGAAGCACAGGTGTGGATCAGAGAGTGATGATATGTAAATAGAAGGAATCCTTGACATCAAGTTGTCATCCGGCAGCGGGCACTGCTCACTAAAGCCTCCTTGGAGGGCAGGATGCACAGGCTAGCTGAAGACAATCTTCCCTGTTTATGTGCTCCACGAAAACCGAATTCTGACCCCCATGCTCTTGGTTGCACCTGACTGGGCATCACTCAGCAGGCGCTAGGAGACATTCGAGTGGCCAACAATGTCGCTAGTGGGCAGGACACTGCCAGGCTAGGTTACTGCTCCCGCCGGTGTTTCCGGACACCTTTCAGGGTTAGAGCCGTCGCTTCATTATCCAGCTCTCAACTCATTTCATGCCAGAGCATGAGAACATTAGGCATACCCACAGCTGGCAATGCCTTCTGGGGATTTCTCAAAATATAGGAGCTGGAAAAAGTATCCTGTTTTAAAGTGAAACTGCTGCTTGTTCGTCTACCCCTTTCCTTTTGCTCACACGGCACTTACAGGCAGGGTTCAGAACAGAGGCGGAGGTCTGCTATTGGGTTTCCTCCCGTAATTCTTTAAGTTGCTACTAAGAAAAAAAAAAAAATCTCCGAGAAAGGAGACTGGGGAAGCGGCTAGGTGTGGCTGTTCCGGTTTTCTGAGGCCAACACGGGAAAAGCTGCCGGCCTTGGCACCAACAGCCCATGGCCAGCATCGCTGCACTCAGCGAGGTTCCTGCGGCAGGTGGCCGCTGGAGTGCTCTTGCCGCGCACAAGTACCAGCCCTGCCCGCTTCACTCTGGATGCCACAGCCCTCCGGCCTCAGCCTACCTGTCTGCGTTCCTGCCTCAAGGCGCGGGACGGCCCGCCTCCGCAGCTCCTTTCCTCACACCAAGTGAGGATGTATTTTCATTTTGCTTTCGAATTCGTGTATGGTTTAAGTCGACGGGGCGGGAATACGTGTATGGTTTAAGTCTACGGGGCGGGGGGCAGGTGCACAAGGCACGCGGGAAAGGTGCAGAAGCTCATATGGACACGGACGCAAAACATGTTCCAAGAAGCAAGGAGGAAACTACTGGCTCTTGCTTCGCACCCGGCGTCCGGTCGCGAGGCCCACCTTGTCTCGACCGCACACCTGCCCTCGAGCGAACGAGTCCACGCGTGACCCCGGGTCGCTCGGATGTCCAGCCCGCGCCACGTGCGCCCCCCGGGCCGCCACGCAGGCCCCGCCCCGCACGTACGTGCCCTTAACCAGCCCGCGGCAGCCGCTGCCCCGCGCCCACGGGGGGGCGCTCCTGCCCGCCCCCCGCACCCACGC
>CABHPH010124627.1:0-15674 GCA_902168325.1 Peromyscus nudipes
ACTTGAGGGATTAACCGTAAATTATGTCCAGATACAGGCTCTGCTGCCCAGACCCTAAAGCCACTCTTCCCCTGAAAGGCTGTCAGTCTGCTGGGAATGTACAGATGAAAGGGAGGGACAGAATGACCCTCCACTGGGATCCAGGCCTTTGAGACACCGCTCTCTGCCTCCTCTCCCTCAGGCTGAACACCCGAACCCAGGAGTTCGGTATCCTGGTACCACACGGGTGGCCTACCTCCCGGACTGCCCTGAGGGCAACAAGGTGCTGACCCTGTTCCGAAAGGCATTTGACCAGCGCCTCACCTTCACCATTGGCACGTCCATGACCACAGGGAGACCCAATGTCATCACTTGGAACGACATCCACCACAAGACCAGCTGTACAGGGGGACCCCAGCTGTGCGGCTCCTCCTCATTTCCTTCCCCCTGGCTCCTCCCCTTCTTCCCATGTCTACTTTGGGAGAGTCATCTGTCCTCTCCTCTGGGCGTCTCCTAACTGGAGAAGACCACCCATCACTTCCTCAGTCTGTTTTCATCCTGGTCCTGATGTGTTCAGCTTAACAAACAAAACAAAAACAGAAAGCTGCAGACTCTGGCTTATCTTAGTTTTGGAGGTCCCTCCTCGTGGGAAGTGGGGAGGGGTCTGAATCTGGCCTCTACTGAGTCACTCAAAATGAGGGTGGGTAATAATGAACAAATCCAAGCAGCTAACTCTGACCCTCATCTCTCTTTGCCCAGGTTTGGGTATCCGGACCCCACCTACCTGACTAGGGTGCAAGAGGAACTGAGAGCCAAGGGTATCACAGATGACTGAAGGCCACCCCCCTTTGCCAAGGCCCCTGCTGTCCTCTTCCACTAGGATCCAACGGAAGCCTCTGTTCTCCTCTCTCTCTGCCCCCACACCACCCACACGAGGGGATTTGTCCGACTGACGTGGGAGTTCAGTGGGGAAGGGGACAGTCCCTTCCCCTGCCCCCCATTGGCCGAGTGCTTCTGTGGCCTGTGAGCCACGCCCCTCTGCAGAGGCTGGTTTCCGGGGCTCCCTCCCTGCACTCCGTGTACATACTCTATACCCCTGCACCCCAGTGTCCTTGGCTTTTCCTGGTATGCACTGTTGTCCAGTGACTGGGCTGAGAAAGGACCTGGGTGGGGGGCGGAGGTCTCGAGCTCCAGCCCCTGGGTACTGTACTGTCTCACCTCGGACTGATATTAGCTGCCACCCCCCAGCCAGCTGTGTGTTAAGATAACAGTAGTCCTACCTTAATGGATCCTTTCTCACCTGTGTCTGTCTCTGTCAGTCTGTCTTTCTCTCGCTCTTCTCTACCCCTATAAGGAGCCTCCTCACCCTGTTCTGGAATTGCTGCCAGACTGTAGCTTTTAATTTAATAAAAATAAAGTAAAATATGCAACTCTATGCCACACCCGTTTTCTGTTCCTTGGACGGGGTGGGGGTGGGGAGCAGGACCCGCTGAGAAGGAGCTGGGGGAATGGGGAATCCTTGGGCGCCCACACAGTCCGGTTACCTCCTGGGACCCTGGGGAACGGGGTAGAACTAGAGGTGGGCGTTGCAATAACCCTGCAAGGCCTAGGCCACATCTCGATGGATGGGATCGGGATTGAGAGGGGTTGGCTTGTTGTTCAACTCCGTTCGTGGAGCAAGGAACAACCCTACCCCTTCTGCGAAGTTTGGCTGAGGTGGGAGTGGGGGCGGAGCCCGACAGGGGGGCGGATTCGGCAGTAGCAACTCCCCGGACGCGCGCAGGCCTCAGAGCCCCCCAGCTTCCGTAGCCCCTCGGCCCTGAAACCTGAATCAGGGTAGGGGTCCAGCATGAAGCCCCCGGACCGCCCCACCCCTGGCCGCACTGACCGGATACTGGGGGTCATGGGGGGCATGCTGCGCGCATGCGCCGTACCCGGGCAGGAGGGGGTAAGAAGGAGGGACCGCGGATGGGGTCGGGGGGTGTTTAGGGGACTTCAGGAGAATGGCACTCCACGACTCAGTTTACCCGCCAACAAAAGTTATATGGAGCAGTCGCAGGGATCCTTAAGTTCGCTGATAAAGGCCATAGGCCAGGTTCTTGTTGAACCTTTCAAAATAATGTGCAGTTTGACAGGAGGGAGAGGGAAGGGGGAGGTCAAGGCAGCCCGGGGGTGGGGGTTCCTTACAGTGACTCTGTCCCAGCAGACCCCGAAGAGAGATCCCTTAGGGCCTGGGAGTGCCAGGCCAGAGAGTGATTGTACCGAGAAGGTCCAAACAGGGGAGCGCGAACCTGAGGTCCGCGCCTGGGCTCTGCAGCCGGGTAAGAAGCTGGGCTTGGGTGGGGCACAATTTGCCATCCTGCGCAAAGTGCTGACTTCCGACAGATTCTGTTCATGTTAACATAAAGGTTTGCACCTAATTTGCATGGGACCATTTAACCGCAGACACCACGCTGCTCTTCGCCTTCTAGCCCGATGTGTGTCCTCACTTCGGCGGGTCCCAAGCCCCCGAAGGCGGAGTGGAGTGTCCCCGCGCCCCACCCCTGGCCCTCGGCCAGCTCAGGCGCCTGGACTTCGCCTTAATTGGTGATTAGTTTTAGCCTGGAGTTCTGGGGCCTGGAGGAAAGAAGGGTCGGGGGAGAGAGGGCGGCACCTGGGTTGTGTTCCTCACAAAGTGTTCCCCATACACGCATGCCCTGCGTGGGGCGCAGTGTGTGTGGGGGGGAGACAGCCAGAACCCCAGAACGTTTCACACTAGCCAAGGCCCCATCCAGAGAGAGAATCCTTCATCTCAGGGGCCAGGGGGCGACCGAGGCAGACCCCACCTCCAGGCTTCTCGCCTAACCCGGCGCCCCGCAGTCGCAGCGGGGATGCCAGAGGGCGCAGGATCTCGGGCGGGGGGAGCGCAGGCCCGGGAGGAGGGGTGGAGGTCTCGGGACGTGGAGTGGGAGCTTGGTGGAGCCCGGGGGAGGGGGCTGGGGCAGCGGGAGGGAGAGGCGGAGCCGGGCCGCAGAGGCCCCTCCCCGCGGCAGCACCGCGGCCCGGCCTGCTATTCCGCTCGCCGCTCGGCCCGGACCCGCGCACCTCCCGTGGCTCGGGCAGTCGGCCCCCGCAGCACCCCGCCCGGGCCTAGAGCCACCTCTGAGCCGAGGCCGGAGACGGAGCTGGAGCTGGCTGTCGCATCCCGGCCGGGTCTCCCCCACTATTCCTCCCTCTCTGGCTGGACATCTGGACCCGGGGGCCCCCCGCACCGCCAGGGTTCCGGAAACCCTCCCCGCCCAACTCGGAGGCCCGGCCCCGCACGGCCCTCCCTCCACACTCCCCTGCCCCGACTTCCGTCTACTCCTGGACCCCCGCTTCCCATCCCTTTCCTCCCCACCCCCCGCACCCCCAAGCCTGGACCCCGGTGGGAGGGAGGGAGGGAGGGGGGTGTGCGCCCTGCGCCGTCCCCGCCCCGCCCCCCGTGATTCCCCCTGCATGGCCGGCCCGGGTGGGGGGTGCGGGGGGGCCCGGGCGCCATGCGGGGGGGTCACAAAGAGGGTCGCTGTGCCTGTCCCCGAGTGATTCGAAAAGTGCTGGCAAAATGCGGCTGCTGCTTCGCCCGGGGGGGACGTGGTGAGTGTGAGGTCTTGGGGGACAGCCTTGAGTAGGGGGGTGGGGTGGCTTGAGCTGGAGTTTTGGGGCATCTGCTTGCTCCGGCCCTAGGGACTTAGGGTTGGAGCCTATGTGTTTTTCCAGGAAAGCGATTTAACAGAGACTATCTAAGGTCCTTCCCCCTAGATTTCTACTCATCCAAGTTGAGGGAATTGGGGAAGGGTCAGAGGACTCATTCCTATAATCAGCTGGCTAGGAGGAGAAATTCTCTCACGACCTTCTTAGGCCCAGAACCATATATCTTCCGCTCACATCACTTGGCTGAAAAGTATTCTGAGAAGAGAGCAGGGGAATGCGAACTGGGGGGTGGGTGGGTGGGTGACTGCCTGTAAGGGGCTTTAAAAGAACTCAGATGGCAGCTTTTCTCAATTGCTGACCAAAGATAACCCCCTGCTGAGCTCTCCTCACGGCCTCTCTGTTGGGTATATGCATGTGCTGGAGAGGTGGGCTGTCCAAAAAAAAAAAAAATTATATAGTAATTACTGCAGCTGGAGGAGGAGGGGTCTGGGGGTGGCAGACAGCCGAGCTCTCCTGTTCTCACCCCTCTCTGGGAGAATGGTCTGTACCTATTGGAAGGGGGAGTGTTGTAGGAAAGCAGATGGCTACCCCCCAGTTTCCAGTATCTGCCCAGATGGCTGCCCCCACCCCCATATCTGTGCTATGCTCAGGGTATGGGGAACCTCCGCATGGAACTGGGGGAGTACAGGCCTCGGAGCCAGGTGTTTTCTGTCCTTCCGCCCCAGGGTGCCCTTGCAAAGATTTCTATCCTGGCCAGTTCAAATGAGAGTTGGCAAAAGAGGGAACCCTGGAAGACAGGGTCTGAACATCACGGAGAGGACAGCCTGGGAACCCCCCTAGGACCCCAAGTCTGGCGCTGGGGCAATGTCCGTCAACTGCTCTCTTTTTCTCCCGTTAGAATCCTACTCCATTGCTGGTAGTGAGGGGAGCATGTCAGCCTCTGCTGCCTCAGGTCTAGCTGCCCCGTCTGGCCCCAGCTCTGGCCTCAGCTCTCACCCCTGTTCTCCGGTCCCCCCTGGGCCAGTAACTGGCCTGAGGAGATGGTTGGATCATTCCAAACATTGTCTCAGTGTGGAAACTGAGGCAGACAGTGGTCAAACAGGACAATATGAGGTGAGCAGCGTGTGCCACGGAAGTAGGGCATTCAGGAAGGACCCTGGGAAAGAGGGCAGCAGGTTGGGGTCACTGGTCACTGGGGAACCCATCTACTGTTCATGACCTCAGTCACCTGTCTGGCCTTAGAACTGGATGCTGGAACCAACGCTAGCCACAGGAGAGGGGTTGCCAGAACTAACCTTATTGACTACATTGTTGGAGGGTCCTGGAGACAAGACACAGGTATGAAGAAATAGAGCTGGGCATGTGGCATGCACCTGTTCAGGGCCAACTTCAGCTACATATCAAGTTCCAGGCCCTCCTGGGCTATATGAGATCATGTTTCAAAATCAAATCAATAACGGCTGGAGACGTGTGGCTCAGTGGTTAAGCACACTTGCTACTCTTCCAGAAGACCCAAGTTCAGGTCCAGCACCCACATCACGTGACTCACAATTACCTGGATCTCCAACTCCAAAGGACCCAGCAACCTCTTCTGGTCTCTGTGGGTACCAGCACACACGTGACACCCCCAATACCTTAATAATAATAATAATAATAATAATAGTAATAAAATCAATCTTAGGCCAGGTATGATGACCCACACCTTCAATTCCAGCACTCAGGAGGCAGAGGCAGGTGGATCTCTGTAGGTTTAAGGCCAGCCTGGGTTTATATAGCAAGTTCCGGGACAGCCAGAACTGCATAGAGAGACTCTGTCTGAAAACAAACAAACAAACAAATGAATATAGATCTGAAAAGGCGCTCCTCACTGATAAGGTATTCCTTTTTTGCCCTGGGATGCTCTTACCTTCTAGCCACCTGAAGAGGAGACTTTGTCTCAAGCACCCCAGAATGAGGAAGAACAGAAGAAGGTCGCCCTGGAAAGGAGTATGTAAGTTCACAGCACACTCCGGTTCCCGAGCTTCCACAAGATTGGCCCTCCGGGGGTGGCTGTGGTGACGGAGGGTCATTTAGTCCAGGAAGAACTGGCTGAGCTGAGGATGTCTCGACTCTGAAGTGATGGCATCCTTGCACTGCCTTGTACTCCTAGGTTTGTCCTGAGCGAGCTGGTAGAAACAGAAAAAATGTACGTGGATGACTTGGGACAGATTGTAGAGGTAGTTCTCTCCTCTTCCCAGCCACGGTCCACTTACCCTTTCCCTCTGCCTGGGGATGTCTTCAAGAGGTGGTGCTCCTCTCTACCAGCTTCCTAGTGCCCTTACTTCTGGACTTTGTGTTGGGGCTACCCAGAGCCGAGGTTACAAGCTCACAGTCCCGTCTCATCCTTCCCACAGGGTTACATGGCTACCATGGCTACTCAGGGGGTCCCTGAGAGTCTTCGAGGTCGTGACAGGATTGTGTTTGGGAACATTCAGCAAATCTATGAGTGGCACAGAGAGTGAGTGATGGAGCCAGGTGCTGGGGAAGGGCGTTCATCTAGTAATCTATCTATCCTAGATTCTGTATCCGAGCCATGGGTCCCCTGGGACTCAAGGAGCCTTGGAGTTTTGTAGGGAGAGTGACTAGGGCATGTGACTGAAAATCTGGGGTGTGTGAGGAGGCTGAGTGGTCTGAGAAGTGTTTGATGTGTGGCCGTGTCTCCCAACTCTTCCAGCTATTTCCTGCAGGAGCTGCAGCTGTGTTTGAAAGATCCTGATTTGTTGGCTCAGCTGTTCATCAAACATGTGAGGCCGGGCTCTAGCAGGGGAAGGACTTGGGATGGGTCTGGGCTCAGTGGAGATGTGCCCTGGGTTGCCATGCCGTCATCTACTCTGCTTCCTTCAACATCACCCCTCTTAGGAGCGCCGGCTGCATATGTATGTGGTCTACTGTCAGAATAAGCCCAAGTCAGAACATGTGGTGTCAGAATTTGGGGACAGCTACTTTGAGGTCAGTGGCTGGGGTGCCTGGGGGGGGGGGGGGCTGGGAGGGAAGCAGAGAATCAGCATGAACAGACTTTTCAGGCCTGTCCTTGTCCCCAGGAGCTCAGGCAGCAGCTGGGACACCGTCTGCAGCTCAATGACCTCCTCATTAAACCTGTGCAGCGAATTATGAAGTACCAACTGTTGCTCAAGGTCAGGACCACTCTAGTCCCTGGGGACACAGCTGGCTGGGACAGGCATTTCCTCAGTCATCTTCAGGGTTCCGAAGGCTCTACAGAGGCCCCTCCCTGGTGTCCTCAGGGCTGGATGCGAGCACTTCTGAGGATGTGCACATAACCTCCCTGAACATCTCTTCTTTGTGTCCTAGGACTTTCTGAAATATTACAGCAGAGCTGGAATGGGTACTGACGAGCTGGAGGTGAGGTTCCCAGGAACCTTCTCTTAGTCTCGTGGGGTACCTCAGTCTCTGGGTGGTTCAGGGAGGTCTGGTTTTTAGGGAGAGGCCCCTCTGGTGGTGATGTGTGGAGAGGCAACTGTCTGCCTCTCGAAAGGAGGCCTGTTTGCCAATAATGGCTCTGTGTGTCCAACAATGCCCCTCTTCACCTCTATCCCAGCAAGCTGTGGAGGTCATGTGCTTCGTACCCAAGCGTTGTGATGACATGATGTCCCTGGGGAGACTTCGAGGATTTGAGGTATGGGAACGGGGCAAGAAACGGCAGCGCAGTGTTCTAGAGCTCAGGTCTTAGCACTCTGGATCCTTATAAGGAATCACCTTCTGAGACTCCATCAGGGTTACTTGGGAGTGTCGGGGGAGGGGGCGGGGGAGGACGGGAGAAGCAGATGCTCTGTTCGAACCCTTCTTGTGCTCTCTCAGAGGCCAGCCATGTCCTTTGGTTCCAGGGAAAACTAACCGCTCAGGGGAAGCTCTTGGGCCAGGACACATTCTTGGTGACAGAGCCTGAGGCTGGGGGTCTGCTTTCTTCCCGGGGTCGAGAGAGGCGCGTCTTCCTGTTTGAGCAAATTGTCATCTTCAGCGAGGCGTTGGGAGGAGGAGGAGGAGGTCGAGGTGGTACACAGCCTGGCTATGTGTACAAGAGCAGCATCAAGGTGGGGAGGGGCCGTGGGGAGGGAGCAGACTGGGATGGGGTGACGCCTCGTGATATCTGACTCTTGGGGTTGGTGGAGGGGCCTGCAAAACCTGAGGACAGTTTCTGTTTGCAAATCCAGGTGAGCTGCCTAGGACTTGAGGGAAACCTCCAAGGCAACCCTTGCCGTTTCGCGCTGACCTCAAGGGGGCCGGAAGGTGGGATCCAGCGCTATGTTCTGCAGGCTTCAGACCCTGCAGTCAGTCAGGCCTGGATCAAGCAAGTGGCCCAGATCCTGGAAAGCCAGCGTGACTTTCTCAATGGTGAAGCTCCCATCATCCCTCCGCAGTAGGCTCCCAGAGCCGTTTGACCTCCTGAACCCTTCCCCCGACCAACCTCCAACCCTTGGTTCTTTGTACCTGGCTTTTCTCCATTCTCTCTCTGCCCACCTAGCATCCTCTAAGAGTTCCAAGCACTTTACATTGGCTAACTTAGGAGGGCGGGCCAGTGGGAGGAAGGGAGAAGCAAGGGGCTCCGTCTGCCTCCCCTGTGTTACATCTCTATTCCTTACCTTCTCCAGCACTGCAGTCACCCATTGAGTACCAGAGACGGGAGAGCCAGACCAACAGCCTGGGGCGGCCAGGAGGGCCTGGGGTAGGGAGCCCTGGGAGGATGCGGCCTGGAGACCTGGCCCAGGTCAGCATGCACACACCTGTCAATGGCTCCCTCCCTTCCCTGCTGCTTTTGCCCAAAGGGGAGGTGCCCAGAGCACCCTTGCCCCTGGATGTACAGGTATGAGAAACAGTCTCCTACTAGGGTAGGAAGGGGAGGGCATTTGTTCCTCTTGCCCCATCTCCTCTCTTCTGCCACGTTCCTTTTGTGTGACTTTCCATCCTTACCCTCTCCGGTTTAATTCTGGGGCAAGAGGAGGGTGGTCTGGCTAGGAACTTTAACCGGAAAAGGGGTGAGCGTTGGCTGGTGGCCTCTGCTGATCCTCAACTTGAATCTTCCTGCAGGCTCTCAGTGAAGCCCCCCAGATTCCTCACAACCCTCCAGCCCTTCCAGCTCTGAGCACCCCGCCCTGTCAGGCCAGGCTGGCCAAGCTGGATGAAGATGAGCTATAACTGGTGAAGGCCTTGGGAATGGTGCTGATTCAGCCACTGGGCCCTCAAGGAATCGGAAGAGAATCCTGGCGATGTGCCAGGGTCCTTTCTTCCTGGTGTGTGGAGGATGGGCAAGGCTGGGAGAGAGATCAACATGAAGGGGAGTGCCTAGACCTGAAAGGACTCTTCTCTGCACAAGGAACACAGGATCCGTCAGCTCCACTCCATGCATGGATCCCCTCAA
The DNA here is from genome assembly GCA_902168325.1 of Peromyscus nudipes. Classification (NCBI taxonomy): domain Eukaryota; kingdom Metazoa; phylum Chordata; class Mammalia; order Rodentia; family Cricetidae; genus Peromyscus; species Peromyscus nudipes. The sequence continues at coordinate 9,065 of CABHPH010124627.1, forward strand.
ATGGAGGATATATGTAGGGGCTTGGAGGGAGGGCTGGGGCAGGGACCAGATAGAAATGATTGGTTTTGTTGTGATTTTGTTTTCCAGTTTCCTGTGAATAAAGGTTTTGTTACATCACTAGGCCGCTGCCTTCTTGCTGGTAGGAGATGGAGGGGCTGTGGTGGGAATGAGAGGCGCTGGCCCTGTGCGGAGGGGTCTGAGGAGAAGAGAAGGTAGAAGCTGGATGTGGTGCCGCACACCTTTGATCCCAGCCCTCGGGAGGCAGAGGCAGGCAGGTCCTTGTGAGGCCGGCCTGGTCTACAGCGTGAGACCTTGTCCAGCCTGCTCTACAGAGTGAGACCCTGTCTCAAACAAACGAAGGACAAACGAGAGGGGTAGACGATCAAAGGAGCCTCTCTTTGTCATCCACCGCAGTCACAGCATTGCTCAGTCCACGCCTGGGGCTCAGGTGAAACTCTAGAGTTAGCTTAATGTAGTCTACTTTATTCGGTCCTTCTGGGTTCTAGATTTATTCTTCGGTTCAAACTCCACCAGAAGGATCACTCTACTGTGACCTCCTACTACCCGCCACACACACACACACACACACACACACACACACACCCCTAGATATAGTGTCTAAAATATCCAGGGTACCTTTGTCTGAGGCTTCCATGTTCTGCCGAAGAACGGGACGGTGGAGAGGATCCAGAGTCTCCTTTGCCCTCTTTGGGGGAAAGTATGTCCACACTGAACAGGAGTGGGTTCTTTAAACCCAGACCTAAGAGTGGAGCGCTGAAGAGGTCTTCACCCCTCCCAACTCCTGGCACGGCCCCTGGGACAGGGACAGCCAAGTGTACAGAGACCCAGATGGCCTCTGGGTCCCTATGTGTCTGTGTGTCCACTGTGTCCAGCAGTCCCCTGGGCTCAGTCACGTGTCCTGGAGCTTCCTCAGCAGACAATAGGCTGCAGGGGTGGGAGGGTGTGGAGATGCTGGAGCCTCCCCACGGGCCCCAGGTCCCTTTGGCTGACAATGAGGGGAGGGATCCATAAGGGGGGGACAGGACGTAAGGCCCAGATAAGATTTCTGGGGAACAATGGGAGGAATTGAAGAGGAGAGGCCCACCCTCTCTATACCCCACCCTGGGTTTTGGGGTCAGGGACTGGAGGAACCAGAGAGTGATGGGGGGGGGTTGCTAAAGTGTCTTTGACTGGAAGAGGGGATGACAGCAAACAGCAGGAATGTGTGTCTCTTCGGGGACCACAGGTACATGAGGTGGGTGGGTGGCCCCTTTGTGCCCCCGGGGCAGCCAGGCCCACCAGTGCTGTCTGTAATGGGGCAGCCCCGCCAGCAGCGAGTGGCGTTAGTTTAAACGTGTACTGCTGAAGGCCTCCTTTGAGAAGAAAACCGGATGTAAGGAACAGGATTTCAGGGCTTCGCGGCTCCTATAAAATAAAAATTTCAAATTAGTTCAGTGTTTCCCCTAAACCAGGCCCAGCCACCCTACCTAGCAGAGAGGTGGGTAGTTCTCTGTCCCTGTCCTTGCTCACTGTGTGTTAGCTTATACGACTGCTTTCTTGTTATAAAACACTTGTCTTGGGGGTAAGCTTGCCTTATGGGGGATGGGATTTGGGTGGGGAATCCCAACTGGCAATGAGCTCTGTACCCCAGTGGTGGGAGTATTTCAGGGGAAAGACCACTGACCCAAAGAAACCAGCTGCCGTTGCTCCAAGTGCAAGTGAGGAAAGCCCCCCCCCCCCCCCCGTGAAGGGGTGGGGATCCCTGGACGTGGTTGTGGGTCTCTTATCTCTCTGCCATTCCTCACAGCACGCCCCCAGGCTTCCAGGCAGTCAGATCCGGCTAAGGATGTCTGAGGAGGCGCCTAACAGGGACTTTTTCCACCCAAGCCTGACCCAAGGAGGTACTCTGGAGAGTACTCCCTGCAGGTCCGGATTGGACCCTGCTTTATGGAGGCGGGCTCAGGACTAGAGGGGGTGGAGGTGGGGTGGGGGGGCAGAGGGGTATTTAAGACCGAGAGATACTGCAGGGGGCCAAGGACAAAAAAAAAAAAAAATGAGTGGGCCACTCATCTCCCGGACCTGCTCAGGTCCGGAAGAGGTTTCTGAGCTGAAGTCTCCGCTGAGCTCTAGGTTCAGGGAACCTCTCACCCACGCTCGGTTCCAGGAGCTTTTCGGGGGCGCAGAGGAGCCGGAGCTACCGGCACCGGCGGAGCTCTGCCTCCCCTGGCTGTGCAGGCTGCGGAGGAGGCGAGCCTGCGGCTTCTGCTCTGGGCCGGGGGCGTGGCGCGTGCTGCTGGCACGGGTGCCCCCGCTGCGCTGGCTGCCCCACTACCGCTGGCGAGCCTGGCTTCTAGGGGATGCTGTGGCCGGAGTGACCGTGGGCGTCGTGCACGTGCCCCAGGGTGAGAGGCCCCAGCGACGGCCTGTTGGGGGTTCCAAGCTATGGGAGGTTTCCAGGGAGGAGTCCCGGGGAGCCGGGAGTTGAGCAGTAAGGTGGTGGGTTAGTAGTAGTGTCCCTGGCGGGTCAGAGAGGGGGAATTTGAGGCTCAGTTTGGGAGGAGGACTGTGGGACTCCATCATGTTCCCCACCCCCCATCCCTCCTCCTCTGTGCAATCCTGTGAGACATCTAGGACTCTGTTCCACCTCAGAGAATGGAAGAGAGGCACAAAACCTGCCACCCAGGACGTGGGCAAGGATCTGTGACCTTGTCGGCCTCACGACCTCCCACTGAGGCCCATTAACCTCTCTGTTCCCTCAGATTTATGGTCCCTGATGCCAGCCCAAGCGTGTGGTGAAGGGCAGTACCTGGAGGCTATAGACGCCCCCCACCCCAATACACACACATGCCTTTCCTTCTACTTCCTCCTAGGCATGGCCTTTGCCCTCCTGACCTCGGTGCCCCCGGTCTTCGGACTCTACACTTCTTTCTTTCCGGTTCTCATCTACAGTTTGCTGGGCACCGGGAGACACCTGTCCACTGGTGAGCAGCCAGACTGCCCATGACTTCTCTTTAGGATGAAAATAGTCAGCAGGGCGGCAGGGGCGCACGCCTTTAATCCCAGCACTCGGGAGGCAGAGCCAGGCAGATAGATCTCTGTGAGTTTGAGGCCAGCCTGGGCTACAGAGCGAGATCCAGGAAACCCTGTCTAGAAACAAACAAACAAAAGAAAGAAAGAAAATAGTCGGGGGTTTGAGGCTCTTGAGGGTGGAGAAATAGAGTCTCACTGTCTTAGCTGGTCTGAGGCTACCCCATAGGCCAGGTGGTCTCCAACTCAGAGATCTGTCTGCCTCTGCCCTGCCTCCCTCTTGCCGGTATTAAAGGCTGCTACTTGAAAGCTTTGGGGCTCTATTCCCCTCTGTCACCGTCCCTCACCTACTTGTTACCTCTCAGGATATCCCCCAACCCATTCCCACCCTCTTTGCACAGAACTCTGTGATGACCCCCCCCCTCCCCAAGGGCTCGCTGAAGTGGATACAGAGGAGGGAGTTTACACAGATCTCCTTGTCCCCTGTGAAATTTGCTGAAATTTGGTTTTGAAGGGAAAGAAGAGGTGCACAGTCCGCTGAGAGCCTGCGGAAGGGAGCACTTTTTGCCAAGGGGGCGACTCTTTTCCTCCCTGCCCTCGGGTTCTTGGCTGCAGTACCAGCCCGTGACCCCAAGCTCTTCAAGTGCAGGCAGCTAGCTTCTAAGAGGGTGGATCAGACAGCAGCACCCGAGGCTCTGGAACTGCGGGAGTGAGTCCGGGCTGCTGCTCTGCCCCAGGCTGCACCGCTGCTAACCCTCTGCGTTTGGCCCCCGGCTGCAGGAACTTTCGCAGTCCTCAGCCTCATGACCGGCTCTGTGGTCGAGCGGCTGGTGCCCGAACCCCTGGCGGGGAACCTCAGCGGCGTTGAAAGGGAGCAATTGGAAGCTCGGAGAGTTGGGGCGGCCGCGGCTGTGGCCTTCGGGAGTGGGGCGCTGATGGTAAGGGAGGACCCAGGGCTGACCCCTAGGGGATGGATCCACCGAAGGGGACCGGAACAATTGGGCCTGAGGATGGGCGGTGTGTGTGTGTGTGTGTGTGTGTGTGTGTGTGTGTGTGTGTAACACGCCTGCAGGTCCCGAGCTGCAGATGTGCGGTGGGGAAGCGATCGCACACCACACCCACCCCCCTCCACCTTCTCTGAAGCTGGCGATGTTCGCGCTGCAGCTCGGTGTCCTGTCCACCTTTTTATCCGAGCCTGTGGTCAAGGCGCTGACCAGCGGGGCCGCGCTGCACGTGCTGGTGTCGCAGCTGCCCAGCCTCTTGGGATTGTCTCTCCCACGCCAGATCGGCTGCTTTTCTCTCTTCAAGGTGGGAGTGGGAGGAAAAAAAAAAGAGGTTTCTAGAAGTCACGGGGAAAAGGATAACTCAGAAGGGGAGGGGTGGAGGGTAGAGGGATGGCGTGCATCGGGGAAGCGAGGTGTAAGGAAGCACGGTGCTGCGGCGTGAGGGCGCTGGGGAGGGCAGAGCTTGGCTCGGGTCTGGTGGGTTGGTGCTGAGGCCGGCGGGGTCGGTTAACGCCGGCACCCGGCCTTTGCTCACGGTCCCTGCCTGCCTGCCTGCCTGCAGACGCTGGCCGCGGTGCTCACGGCCCTGGCCCGGAGCAGTCCTGCGGAACTGACCATCTCAGCGCTCAGCCTGGCGTTGCTAGTGCCGGTCAAGGAACTGAACGTGCGATTCCGGGACAGGTTACCCACTCCGATCCCGGGAGAAGTTGTCATGGTGAGGGCCACCCTAGGTCCCTGCCTGCCCTGTGCTGTGTCGTCCGTCCCTCCCCCATCTTACCCATCCAGTGGGATCTAGAGGTTACCGGATCCTTGTAGAATGCCCCCTTGTGGAATGCACGGGAGTCACAAGCGAGACGTCTCGTGGACACCTGTGCTTCTTCTCCAAGCATCTTCCGGAGCAATCGACCCACCAGAACCGCCCACCTGTCCTGTCCCACTTCCCGGATCGAGCCGCCTCCTTTCTTCCCAGCACACGTTTTATTCTCTCCTCACGGGCCTCTACCGTAATCTGCTGTATCTTCCTTTCACTGCCCACCTAGGTAACTCTCTTCCTGTGTAAATAAATGTCAGAGCTTTCCACAGGTAATTCGGACATGCTTAGATATAGTCCAGCTTCTCCGCTCAGAATGGCTCGTGTATCTTTTGTGTCCATCATTCCCAAAGGACCTCCTCTTAGATCCTCTGTCTGTCTGTCTCTCTCCCTCCAGGCAAACACTAGCCCCTTCCTTCACTGTAGGTGAGATATAATTGTTAGGCACCCATTCCAAACACTCCGTGGCCTCACCTGCTGAGACCACCCAGCCCCACACTGGGGGTCTCTTTCCCCTCGAGCCTCTTCTAGACTCTTCCACAAGCCCCCCTCTCTTTCTGGGCCCTAATTTGCTATTTCCCTCAGGTGCTTCTGGCCACTGTGCTGTGCTTTGCCTCGTCCCTGGACACAAGATACAATGTCCAGGTAGTGGGACTATTGCCTGGAGGGTAAGAGAGAGAGAAGACGCGTCTTCCTTCTCCCTCCTCTCCCTCAGGACCCCTCACCCCACCCCCGTCCTCCCCCGTCCTGCCCCATCCTATCTGTCCTTTCTGCTCAGTTGCCCCGGAGCACCCAGCCCATCCTTACCCTGGATCGTTCCCTCTCTAGATTTCCCCAACCCCTCTTTCCCACCCTGGATGAGCTGCCCAGGATACTGGCCGACGCACTGCCCATCGCATTGGTTACTTTCGCTGTGTCCACCTCCCTGGCCTCCATCTACGCAGACAAGTATAGCTACACGATTGACCCCAACCAGGTGTGACTCTGACTGCGGGCGCCAGCCTTCCCCAGAGGGACCCCTTAGCCTTACTTTTCCGTGCATGCCTATGTCTTCCTCTTCTTCCTCCTCCTCACCCCATTGCGTTCCTCTAGGAACTCCTGGCCCACGGTGTCTCCAACCTCGTCTCTTCTCTCTTCTCTTGTTTTCCCAACTCGGCCACACTGGCTACAACCAGCTTATTGGTGGATGCTGGTGGGAACACACAGGTAAGAGAGAATCCTTGGGTGAGGAGAAAAGATGGGGTACTCAGGCAGGGGTGACAACAGAGGATGGGGTCACAGGCGGATGCCCCAATAGCATCTATATATTAGAGGATGGGAACGAGAGAAGGGATTATAAGGAGCAGGATTAGACAATAGTCAAGCTCCACAAGGACCTCTGTAGGCTGTAAGCACTGACTAAAGATATAAATAACATGCCCTGCGGTGGGGGCGCACACCTTTGACCCCAGCACTTGGGAGGCAGAGGCAGGTGGATCTCTGTGAGTTCTAGGCCAGCCTAGACCAGAGCTGTTACACAGAGAAACCCTGTCTCGAAAAACCCAATATATGGGCTGGAGAGATGGCTCAGTGGTCAAGAGCACTGGCTGCTCTTGCAGAGGTTCTGAGTTCAATTCCCAGCAACCAAATGGTGGCTCACAACCACCTGTAATGAGATCTGGCGCCCTCTTCTGGCATGCAGGGGTACATGCAGACAGAACACTGAGTACATACCATTTTAAACACACACACACACACACACACACACACACACACACACACACACACA
>CABHPH010124628.1:0-33882 GCA_902168325.1 Peromyscus nudipes
GGGGTAAGGAGGATCATGGGATATGTAGATAGGGGTGTTAGAGATCACAGCTTGGCTAGCCACATCTCAGGGTCCGTGCCTTTAGATCTGCCCCTTTCTGCCAAAATTTGGGACCCAAACTAACCATGAGGCTACAGAAAGCCTAGAACCTTCTGGAGTACTGACTTCTCCCTCCATGAGCCCTCCCAGACCAGTTACTCTACTTAGGGTCAACTGCACCCATGGGCACCCAGGCTATACCCTAGGGAGGGGATGCCACACACCCAGACAGATTGATCGCCAGCTGATTCAGTTTCTGAGCATGGGCCTCAGCAGCCTCTACCAAGTCCACCTTGCTGCTGGCAGGAGAGAAGGCCTGCATCTTCTTCAATAAAGGTGTCCAGGCTCCATCCAGACTGGCTGCCAGGTGCTCTAGGTCCTGAAGTGGGGGGTGGGCTTTATTACCCTCCTAATTTGGGACCCCAGGACCAGATGGTGCTCTGCAAGTGAGTCCAGCACATCTAAGCTGGCAGCAACCAAAAATCTTGGAGGGAACTGGCCAGGAATAAGTGAGATGGTGGTGCTGTATTTACCTCCTTAGCCCGGTCCATGCCCTGTAGAAGCTCAGAAACACGACCCAAGGTGAGGCTGGCAGACTGAAGAGCGGCCTTTAGGGTGGCATTGTCCTGGGACAGCTCTTGTTTCCATTGCTTGGGATAAAATTTTAGGAGAGTGGGAATAAGGGATGAAATGGGGCCCTAAGCATCATGGGGAAAGAAGAAGGGGGAGGGGAGGGAGAGCTGAGAGCAAGGAAAAGGGAAGAGAACAATGAGAGGAGGAAGGAGGGCAAGGGTAGGGGAGAGCAGGGAGAGGGTGGAGATGGGGTTCAGGGTAACATGGGGGACAGGCAGAAAGGACAAAGAGAAGGGGAGATGTAGGGAGGACAGGAAGAGTTGATAGAAGGCCAGGACATGGAGAAGAGAGGCCTGGAGAGGAGCTGGGAGAGGGGAGAGGGTGGGAGGCAGGAACAGAGGGCAAGAAGCAGGTATACTTACCAGGGCTTCATTCAGCCGCTCTTGGTTGCGGCTGTTGAGTTCATCAGCCTCCCGGGTAGTATTCACCGCGTGGTTCAGGGCCTCACGGAGGTCCATGAGGCCAGCCTCGTACTGGGCCAGCTGGTCCCGAATGTGTGTGGCCAAAGACTGGTTCTCCTCCCAGGAGCTGGTCAGCTGCTTCTGCACACGCGCCATCACTGGCCAACACCAGAGTAGGTGTTGGTACCTAGACCCCTTCATGAACCCCAGTCTCGTCCACCCTGAGCGGCCCTGCCTGACATGATTTGGCCCCACTCACGCCTCTGGGCTTCTGCCAGTTCAGCCTCCGCCACTGCCCGTGGGGCCCCCAGGTCACGAGTCCGCATATCCCAGAGTAGCCGCTCCACTTCAGCCAGTGCCCAGCGCAGCTGCTCACCAGACGGTGCAGAGGCATTGCCTGGAGACACTTGGCCCATGTGAGACGCCAGCTCTACAGAGAGAGGATCGTCAGAGCCTTGGGGTGGCCTCCACTCATCTACTTCCAAGCCTGAGACCCGTCCAGGGCATTTCGGCAGGCCACAGCATGTATCCCAATAGCACATCAGTGGCTCTTTGAGGATACCCCTCTCTGCCTTTATCTCCTCTACCCGTTCTTTCCTGCAATCCTGGCATGCTGGTGCAGGCCATTCCCTGGCCTTCCCTAAGCAGAAAGTTCAGTTTTATTTTCTTCTAATCCTTTGGCTGTGCCAGATCCTTTCATAAGCTTGGGAGCCCAGTTTCTTCTCAGTCACTGGACTGTTTGCCACTATAAGGAGGTTTGCAAGTATTCCCAGGGGAGCTAGGTGAGGGTCAGTCCAGCACTAAGGGAACAAAGAGACCCTGGCCAACCAGCCACTTGCCCAGAGGATAAACATATAGGACCCAGCGAGCTCAAGGGGAGACTTCTAGGAGGTCCTGCCCACCACCCCAAGCAGCCCACCTTATACTGGGCCCATGCATCAGCCAGCCTTACCACTCAGAGCACGGTCCATAGTGCGCACGGTCTCCAACAATGTCTGTGCCCGGCCCAGTGTGGCCTCTGTGTTGTCCATCAGCTGGCCCGCCCGGTCTTGGGCCCCTATGGCCTGTGGGTACAGTTTCCTTCAGCTGTGGTGTTTGTGGGTACATGGCTAGGGCATGAGTAGGGTGAAAAGGGTGGCCCTGGAGATGGTGTGGAATGATTAAGAGAAGTGGGGGAAGGTGGGTTTGGTGTCAAGGACTGGGGGGGGGGGGGTCCCAGGGGTGAGGGCTTCCCAAGGAAAGGCACCGCGGGACACTGGGGTGGGGTTTACAGGTCTTGCCTGACTGCCCAGCTGCTCAACATCCTGTTGAAGGCTTGCACTCTGTTGCTCTAGAGTCTGTACTTGCTGTGTTGTCTGGTAGTGGGGTCCTAATGGGCTCCGGAGCTTACTCTGTTGGGGGCAAGAAGTAAGTACCACATGGCCATCTGGAGGAGGCAGGGAAGGCAGATGGGCATGAAATACCTGCAGGTCAGCAATGAAGGCATTCAGCCTATGCAGCCTGGCCCAAGCTGCGGAGCTAGCATTGATGCCTTGCAGCTGCTGGCGGATGGCAGGGAGGAGGGCAGCAGCTTGGTCGAGGTCATCCAGAAGCAGGACCACACAGTGGTCACACACTGCAGGCAGAGGAGAGCAGGCACTGAGGATACGGGTTAGCCAGGGGTTAGAGGACCAACCAAAGAATGGGCTAGCACCATGAGGTCAGTAGAAGAGGCCAGCACCAGGGTTATGGGAAATGGAGAGACTGGGTCAGGGCAAGAATTAATTAGGAAAATAGGGTCGGCACAGGGTCAGATTCAGAGAAGCACAAGAGGTTGGCATAAGAGACTGAGCCACGCCAGTTATGTCAAAGGTCAGCAAGGGCATCCCAGGGCCAGGTGAAGACCCTCATCTGGTCAGGAGGAAACTGAATGGGCAGGAGGAAGCTGGTCTTGGAGGCTATGGAGCAATCTATTGGGGAAAATCCTGAGCAGTTAGGTCTACTGAAGGGACAGTGGCCAGTTTCGGAGCTACATCCCCAACTCAGGAGTAAGAGAGTGGGTACCAGGTTAGCATGGATCTGTGGAAATTCCTCAGGAAATGGAGACAGACAGCTGGGGTCCCTCTGAGTGCTAAGGTTACATAATACAGGGAAGGAACACCAGGTCGTGGCAGGCCTGAGAACCCCATACACCAGGCAGGATAGGAAGAGTGGGCAAAGAGCGAGAAGGGTGCAGTGAGGGCGCACCTTCACAGTGTACGCCATGGCCCCCGGGCCCGCCTGGTACAGGCACCTGGTGCTGCTGGCTACAGGTGTCACAGCGCTCCCCACTGAGCCCTGGGGGACAGGTGCAGCGGCCTGTGTGTGGGTCACAGTGGCCTCGTGGACACTGGCAGCCTGCAGCAAGAGGGGTAGGTAGACGTAACTGTGGATGTCCAAGTATGCCTGTCTCTCCACCCTGCCTGCCCACACTCCTGTACTCACGCCTGCAGCCCTTCTCTGGGACCCCCCAGTAGCCAGGGGCACACTCGCGGCACTGGGGTCCTGTGGTCCCTGGCTGGCAGTGACACTGACCGCTCTGGGGGTGGCACTCAGAGCCCTTGGCAGCTGGTCCACAGGCACAAGGGTGGCAGCCCTGGCATTGCTCAAAGCCGAAGTGTCCTTCCTGTGATACACCTGCAGTCAACAGCCTGCCCAGCCCTCAGCACCACACGTCCTCCAGCCCTGGGCTATCTCAGGCTCTCCCTCAGCAGACCTCCCTGCAGCCTGGCCCGTCCTCAGGCCCACTCCCAGCCCTACCAAACAGCGATCACAGCGTTGTCCAGTCACGCCCGCCTTGCACAGGCAGCGCCCACTCTGGGGATCGCAGGCTTCTGTCCCGCATGGGGAACAGTCACATCCTGTAGAAAGCGGGGGCTGTGGCAAATGCGCTGTCCCCTATCCCAGTCCTTCCACACCTAGCCCCTTCCTTCCTACAGTTTCTCCCATGACTTGGTCCAGTCCTCTCACCCCCCACAGTCACAACCTCACTGGTCCTGTCTGGCCTTCTCCCTGCAGCCTTGCCCTAAAGAGGACAAGGCAAGGATAGGGTCTGGCCATGAAGCTGGCCACCAAGGAGGATCTGACTGCAGGGAAGGAAGCCTGGTCACACTGGCATATAACCTGTTCTTAGGGAGCATCCAAAATCCCACCCAGAGCTTACGGGTGCAGTTGCCGGGCAACAAAGCATCACCATAGAAGCCAGGGGCACAGCTCTCACAGTGGGGCCCGGTGGTGTGACGAAGGCAGCCGCGACAAGCGCCTGTCAGGGGGTCACAGTCACTGAAGATCATGTTGGGGTCTCCGTTGCCACTGCAGTCACAGGGCTGACAGGAGCTGCCCAGCACCAGAGGGTTCCCAAAGAAGCCAGGTGCACAACTGGGGGTGGGAGACAAGGAGAGAAGGGGCAGTCAGGGTCCAGTGGCCCCACTCAGGGTCCCTAGGGTCTATACAGATTCACCCCGCCTAATTACCGCTCACAGGAGGCCCCGGCATAGCCTGGTCTGCAGAGGCACTGGGTCCGGCCATTTCGTAAGATGCAGCCATCTGCAAAGCTACAAGAATGAACAAGCAGTTGCTGCACATCAGTACCTCTCCATCAGGGGTTGGCACCCGGTGCTGGGTTCAGCTTCTGGGCCTACCCCAGCTGCTCAGGAGCTGCAGAAGGGACTGGGTGCTGCTTACTTGTTGGAAGGTACTGCCAAGGGGCAGGGGCAGCTCACACAGGGGGCTGCAGGGTCATTGGGATCAGTGCTCACAAAGCCCGCCCTGCAGCGCTCACACTGGTCTCCTTCTGTGTTGTGCTGGCAGTTCTGGGGCACAGTGGAAAGTCAGTGCTGAAAGTAAAGACACATCCCGACCCCACCCCCACCGCCCTAAGCCAGCTGGTACTCTGGGTCCGGGCCAAGTTTATCTAGAACCACAGACCCTGGGGTCTTCCTTGGCTGGCCAGGCTCCAAAAAATACTCACCACACAGGTGCCAGAGCCAGGAAGGCAGCGGTCCGAATGACCATGGCACTGACAGGGGACACATCGGCCCAGGAAGAGACCTTTGATGTCCCTATAATAGCCAGGGGCACATTCCTGGGGGAAGGCAGGTAGAGCATTAATGATTGGGTAAAAAATGTGATGCCAGCCCCAAGGCTGGGCAGACCAGATAGGCAGCTCACAGGTCAGCCCCTGAGGATCTTCATGCACCAGGAGGGCTGCAGGGATACCACACCATGGATCACAGGGCCCAGAACTGTTGGCCCTGTCTGGACCTGTGGACACACTGCCAAATGTAGATGGCACGGCTCAGGAATGACTAGACTATGTGGCTGGTGACCAGAGCTGCCTTCTTTCTATTCCAAACATCTTTTTCTAGTGGTGGTCAGTCACACCCCTTCCAGGGTATCATGCTAGACTACCCAGAGCCACAGGCTGTTGGACACCAGTAAGGGAGGAGAGGGTGACCGCTGGGAACTAGGGTGGATCGGGGAGGATGGTTGTGCGGTTACTGAGTGAGCAATGATGGGTGACGGCAGCCATGTGTATGGAGAGGTGGGCAGTGATAAAGGGTGGGGGAACAGGTGATGATGGAGTAGCTGACTGGAAAGGAGGCTGGCAGGGTGGCAGAGAGGAAGATACGTGTGGGCAGAGATAGGACAGAGTGAAGGGCAGATGTTGGCAGACGTACACTCGGGGAAGGACCCATGGTGGGGGCACCTTCATGGCCAAGCACCCACCCTCACCACTTTTTACCTGGCATGAGTCCCCACGGTAGTTGGCAGGGCACATACACAGTTCCACATTGCTGGCTGGGGGCCCCCTGCCAGCCTCGCTAGCCACCTCTATTACCACTCTCCGCAGGGAGACAGTGGCAGAGGTCTGTGGGAAGAGGGCACGGATCTGCAGCTGCTCGAGGCCGGCCAACACCATCATAAGCTCTTCGCGGGACACCGCGTTGTGAGTCTCCAAGTGACGGAAGTTCCCCTGCAGAGCCAAGATAGCACCTCAGCTGGGGTAGAGCACAGAGTACAGAAAGACCCTCCTGTAGAGGACAGAGGCGCACAGAGATCACAGGAGTAGGGAACGCCCTCAGTCACCCATGAGGAAAAGGAGCAACTGGGTTCCTACCTCACAGTCAACTCCAGGTATATTAAGAATTTAAATAAGCAAAAAAAAAAAAAAAAAGAAAGAAAAAAAGAAAAAGTTCAAGTTTTTAGAAAAAAAAAACAACAACATAAATGGGTCCTTTCTGACATTAGAAAGATAAATATTTTCACAAATAAGACACAAAAACTGAACAAACATGAAAACCTGATAAACTTAAACATACCAAGAATTTATTGAACAAAGAACATTTTAAAAAAGAAAAGAAACTACAGGGTCAGTGAGACAGCTCAAGAAGTAACGGTTGCCTGCCCTCAGCCTGACAAGCAGAGTTCAATCCCCAGGACCACGTGGCGGGAGAAGTGAACCAGCTCTCTAAACTGTCCGAGTCCACATGCACGCTGTAACATGCATACATGGGTGTGCATGTACACACACACACACACACACACACACACACACACACACAATCGCTCTCTAAATAAATAAATAAAATGTAATAAACTAAAAAGGATCAAGCTACAAACTAGAAGACAGCTTTGATGTGTCTAGAGGAAGCTCTTTAAAAAGGAAGAAAGGCCAACAAGTCAGACACAGAGGGGCAGCTCCCAGAGTGGATCAAGGAGCCCCAGGGCTTCTCATCCACTCTGTTCAGGCGTCTTAAAACCAGAGATGACCCACTCAGGGAGATCAGAAAGGAAGACCACCGGCCCCTGTCTCCTACAACCGGGTTCCATTGTGGAGAACAGTGAGTATGTTGACTATGGCTCCTTTGGGTCCTTCCTGGGCAGGACTGGGGTCCAGGCCAGCTCTGCTCACCTCTACCAGTTGTAGCTGTCCCCGGTGAATGTGGCCGGGTGGAGGGTATGCCAGCTCCAGGAAGGCGATGCTCATTTGGTTGCCCTGAGAGCAGACACACATGGACCAGGGTAAGGGCTGGCAATTGGGCTGGCCCACTCTCCCAGCCAGACACACCCACTCCACTCAACCACCTGCAACACCACGTCCGGCCGGCTCTCATAGGGAATGAAGACATCACCACGATGGGGCTCTGAGTGCAGCTCATAGTGGAGGGTCCCACCGTAGGAAGACACCTGGAGCCAGCACAGAGGGAAGAGTCCTCCTCTTTCCCATGTCCATTCCTTATAGCACCCTCATCGGGCACGCTCCCTTTACAATGTGTTTCCAGGGTCCCTGGATGTACCCTATTGGCATGTATTTTCCCCAGTACCCCAGAGCACTTCCTGCCCTCAAAGTACAGCCCTTCAAACCAAATGCCCCTGCTCACCCTGTCGCCCAGGTAGGAGGGTGGAGCCTGCCAGTACAGCTCTGGGAAACTGTCAGCCACATGACGCAAGTCTGCATGGAGCAGCTCCATCTCAGGCCGATGCTCATGAGGTACCACCTGCCGATCACTGCTCAACAGCACCCAGCCCTCCATGTCCACAAACTGTGAGCACACACATGGGTCACATAGAGTGGAAACCTGGCCTTGCCCTGCATTCCAGGCCCCTCTAGTGGCTCCCATCTCAGTCCCAGGCTAGGGCAGGATACCTCATGTCGGGCATGGTTAGAGCTCCCACAGCGCTCTGTTGCCCCAAAACAGAAGCAGCGGGTACAGCCCTTGGGGTTAGCAGTGTCCAAGGAGAAGGTCCCCAAGCGACACTGGTCACATCTTGAGCCCTGTACATTCTCCTAAGGTCAGGGGACAATGAAGGTCAGTTGGCTGTGCGTTGAGGACCAAACAAACCATAGATCAGTTTTAGACCTTGCCCTCTAAAAGCTTCTAGGAATCCCCACCTTCCCAGAAAGGCTGCTGAGGACAATGTCTCAACTGAAGCAGGTGATGCAGGAAAGTGACCTGGACACAAGCCCCTGCTCACCTTGCAATGGCACTGGCCTGTGATGGGGTCACATATACTAGCCATGGTGCCAGCCTCATGGCAGTCACAGGGGCGACAGCTAGGATAACCATAGAAGCCTGGGGCACAGGTGTCACAGCGACGCCCAGCTACATTGGGTCTGCACCTGCATGTGGATAAAGGCAATGTGAGGCCCCTCTAGCCCTGGGTCACCCAGAAGCCATAGGATCTAAGCCCCTAGAGTCTTCTGAGATGCAGAGGAGTGAGTTGTTGGGTGAGGGGCAATGCTCTCCCTGACCCGAGATCCCACAAGACAGTAGGGTGCTATCTAGACTCACTTGCACTGGCCACTGTCCATGTCACAAGTGGGATCTGTCAGTTCCTGGACTCCGGGCCCTGAGCAGTTACATTCCTCACAGCCAACCAAGGGGTGGCAGCCAAAGCTCTGTGGCTGGCAGACCAGGCAGTCAGGGGGGACAGTGCGTGGTGGACAGATGCACTGACCTGTGAGCTCGTCACAAAGGCGGGTACCGCAGTCACAGGCTGTTGGGCGGATAACATTATTGACCCCTCTGCCCCACTCAGGCCCCAGGTACAGCCCATAAGGATGTGGTAGGGAGAGCTAGGGACACCACCCAATTCCACCCCTTCCTCATAGCTCTACACCTCACATAGTTCCTTTGACATGAACCATGTGCCACTGTCAGGGGCTACTGGCACCTGCTGCATCCTAGAACCTTTTAGAAGAGGTGCATAGACAGGAAGTGACGGGACTGGTCTGCTAGGCTCCAGAATTTTCCCTTGATCACCATGCCCCCTGGGTCCTAGTGTACCCCATCTCCCAGGAAGTCCTTGGAATTCAGCACACTGGCTCTGAAGCTCTGAGCATTGGGTACTTACGCCTGCAGCTGGGGAAGCCCCAGTAGCCGGTGGCGCAGCGGGAGCAGTCACGGCCAATGACATGGCTCCGGCAGGGACACTGGCCCCCGAAGGGTTCACATGTGGGGCTTATGGCACCCACCTCGTGGCAACCACAAGGTAGGGCCCCATTATTGTAGAAGAGAGACAGGGAGGCGGCAGCATTCCGGCAGAACGGGGATGAGCTGCTGGGGCTACATTGAGGAGCAGTGGTGAGGCTGGCTCCTGGCCTGACCCCTGCACCCCAGACCCGTCCTGCCTCACCCAGCCCACCTGATGTGGTAGCCCTGGGTGGCACAGTGGCTGATGAAGTCATAGGATTTGTCCAGGGGCTGCTCATGGAGGTAACTGGAGCTGTAAGCATCCTCGGGGACGATGAGTATGTAGTCCTAAGAAACAATACCTAGTCACCTTCGCAAGGGCCCAGCAAAAGGGCCTGGCTGGGGGAATGGGGACAGAGCCTGTAGGCAGGAACAGGTACTGAGGCAGCCCCCTCAGCCTGGAAAAGGCCGGGGCATGGCAGTCCTGTCAGGCACTTAGGCTACTCAGAAAGGAAGTTCGTCACAGAGTGGGACAGTGAAGAGATGGTCAGTCAAGCCTCTATGTTGCTTGTGTCCTCCTCTTCTCTCTCCTGTTACCCAGGCTCCACTTCCTCTGGGAAGGTCCCTCCACCAGTGGGACTTAGTGGCTTAGCTCTCAGGGACCCTCTAGAGCCTCACATGGCACACTTGTGATGGGGGACACCCTGGCAAACAGGTGATATGCTCTGGCTGAGACCCACAGGTATTTGGCAGGCATAAAGGGAAGACCACTCTGCAAGTCGGACACCAGCCCTAGGCCTCACCAGCCAGAGCCACCGGCCTTCTGGCACACGCACGGTCACAGTGAGCTCGTTGTCTGTAACGTCCAGCATAGTTTGACCCTCACATAACACCAGGGTACGGCAACCATAACCATGTGGGCAGAAGCTGGCATTGGCGTGGCCTGGCAGGGGTCAAAACACAAAAGTCAGGCTCCAGCATCGACCACTCTAGCTGCATGGCTGCCCTATCCTGGGTGTAGGGCACAGTTAGAGATATGAGGGGACACAGACAGGCCCGCAGGTGATGACATGTCACAGGCAGACAGCCCACAGGCAGTCTTTGAGACCAGGTCTCATTCTCTGTGAATTATCCATAGCCATACACTGACCACCCTATGGACAAGTGACCAGGTCCTCCAAGCACCTTATAAACATTGTTTCACCACTTGTGATGGAAATGGAGAGCCCTGATACAGGGAACAGGGGCTGGGATAAGACTTCTGAGAATGGAGGTAGATGAGGTGGGGTTGCCACTCACTTAGGCCACTTAGTTTGAAAACTGACAGCAGCCAGGTTATGTCCCCCTGTCACTGTGGTACACTCGGCCACTTACCCTGCCAGATGCGGCCACCATTGATGAGTACCTCCACGGGGAAGGTAGGGTGGACTGGCTGGTAGCTATGCAGCAGGAAGGCATAGCGGCCCAGGGTGGGCACCTGGGTGGTGAAGACCACAGTGCCCTGTAGGAAAAGTCTCCAATGAGTGGCCAGAGCAGGTAACAGCTGGTCCCACTGCTGTCTGGAGCATCTGTTATGGAGGAGAGGACCCAGAACCCCACCGTCCCATGCTCATCCCCGTGGAGGCTTCCAGCGGGCCTGAGCCCTCACCTGTGGGTGGCGCAGCAAGGTGGGTTCTGCATTAGGGTCCACAACAGTTGGGGGCTGAGATTGTGGTCCAGCTGGGGGTGCACCTGGTGTGAGCTCCTGTGACTGGGTCAGAGGGAGGTCGGGAGGCAGCGGCAAGACCTGGCAGTCCTTAAGGATGATGGGCTGCGGTGGCTTCGGGAAGCGGGAGGGCAGACAGGCAGCACTGGGGAGTACCAGGAGTGAGTATGCTCTCGTGGCTAACAGGTCCCTGCTATCCACCCTAGCCATTCCCAGTACCACTACCTGCTGGGGTTGAAGGTGCCGTGACTGCTCACACAGAAGACCTGGGGCTCTAGGAACTCTGTGCTGAACTCTTCCACAGGTACCAGGGTGACAGTATGCTGTGGGCAGAAGGATGATGTGTTGCTGTCCCCAGGACAGCTGAGCACAGGAGATGCAGGGGGACAGAGATGACTAGTCACACAGTTTAGACCCCAGGAATCCACTGAGCCTAGACTCAATCACTCCTGCCTTCTGCCTGGAGCCAGATTTGGATGCAGAATTGGCAACAGTTTCTAGGGCTTGTCAGTGGGTACCCCACTGATCTACTCTGTCTCCATCCACCCATCTCTGTCTTGAACTCTTGCAGTCCAGAGGCCAAGAACAGGTCCAAATCTTCATAAGCCCCTTCATGAGCAGTGAGCAGAGCTGCACTGTGCAGAACCACACTACAGGAGCTCCTGGGACCGAGAGCTCTGTTCTCTTCACAGATATTTAAAATATGCCAGAAGAAGCTGCTCTGGGGTGAGGTCTCAAGGGGCTTTACCAGGAAGAATTGAGCCTGCTCAGCTGTGAGCCGGATGCTGGCCTCAGAGTCCAGGTGGAAGGTGGCCAGGTGATGCTGGGTATCCCGAGCCAGACCCCGGCACAGGGAGCTGTGGGGAGGGATAGATTGTAAGTGGAAAGCCCTAGGCAGGGTTCTCCCATCAACCCTTTCCTATTCTAAGCTCACCTGTATGGACAGGGATGGAGGTTGATCATCCCTTGCTGGGGGCCTCTCTGAGGGCTGTGCACAGCCACATCCACGTCCTGGTGTGAATCCTCACTGACATATTCCACCACCAGAGCATATCGGCCTGGCCGAGGTACTGCCATCTCAAGCTGGATGTCCACCTGGGGGGGGGGGGGGCAGGGTGACCAGAGGCCCACTGGCCTCATCTTTCCCATAGCTGTCTATGGCTAGGTCTTAGTGCCCAGGGCATCTCCAAACAGGAGGAGAGGGCCGATCCAGGTCATGGAGGAAACAGAAGAGCTAAGTGAGTCCCTCTTCACACCCAGAGTCCACTGGAGACAGCAGAAGCCACTCTGGGCCACGCACGCCAGCTCAATGATCCCACAACCTTGCCTTGCACCCGCTCTACCATTGAGATAGGACCCTCCTCCAGACCAAGGTCCACAGCACCCACCCATCCACAGGCCCTCAGATACCCACATCACTGCCAGCACAGGTCACCAGGGGTGGGTGTGAAGGGCTGAGCTGCTCTATAGGGCAGGGTCGGGGCAGGCTGTTGTCATGGCGACACAGGGCCTCAGTTCCAGCCGCTGAGGGGAAGCCATCCAGGGGCAGGTGAGCATAGAGGAGGCAGCTGGAGAATAGAGAGTGAGGTCAGCACAGGTCATCCCAGGATCCAGCTCTAACTCATCCCGTGGGACCTTACTTCTCTGTGGAGTGCAGGGCCGGGGGCCGGTAGGTACAGGCCTCGGTTACTCGATGCTGTAGGAGAGCTGCCTCGTAGTAGGTACTTGGCAGTAGGACTACGTAATCCTGGGAGAGAGGGAAGGTGAGTACTAAGGCCCTGAGGCCCAGGGCCTGCCCCCACCCTATGGCCCTTGCCTCACCAAGAGTACACCTTCAGCCTCCACCAGCAAAGTCCAGATGCCAGGGTTCAGCACAAAGGGTTCCCCAAAGCCCCTCTGGGGCACAGTGACAAAGGCAGGCTCTGTGCTGGGTGGGAAGGCCACTGGCTGGCTCTGCTCTGTGCCTGGGGTGGGGAGGATAAGATGCCTGGGCTCAATCCTCAGCCATCCCGCCCCCCAGGGTTGTACTTCCCCTGTACACCTCCATGGGGTGGAGGGCCAGGATGCAGATGACATGGGTTGGGTCCACCACCTGCATGACTTGGGAGGTGGAGTATGGGGTAGAAAAGGGATGAGTGAGCAGACTCCACTCACAGTTGGTACAGCTGGAAAGCCTGCCCTCTTCACGCACAGAAACCTGCCCATTCACACTCGTGGGTCCACGGTTGACATATCGGAAGACCAGCCGAAAGAGGTCAGGGGAGGTCACGTTCAGCCTGGCCACAATCCTGGGCTGTGGTGGGTGTGAGACCACAGGGTCACTTCTCTGGCCACTGCTGACCTGGGTCTCATGATTCTTGCCAGGAGACCCAGCTGGCTCCATTTCTGTACCAGGCCCCAGAAGAGAGCAGCATGGCCCACCTGGATAGGCGTCATGTGCGCATAGCCTCTCCAGCTAAAGTTCTCAAACTCCAGGGGGTTGAAGCCAAAGCGTACGGCACGGCCCTCAGGAGTGGCCGCCTCCTCCAGTTCCAGCCGCATGTGGTGCAGGTCTGGCAAGTAGTGGTCTTTCACCGGCCTGCCGTGGCATAGGTGTCTGGGTGGGACAGGCACTGGCCCGCCATGGCCACTCAGACTTCCAAGGTGTGGATGAATACCCTGTGGGCTCCTGGCAAGAACACACGGGGCACCCACCATACATGCTGCCTCCCCAACCCAGGCCCAGCTGGCGGAAGGTACTTACTCACTGCAGGTGGGGCCCTGGGTGTTAGGGCGGCACCTGCAGGCACCTGTCCTTGGTTCACAGCCCTGGCCCAGGGCACCACCAACATCACACCGGCAGCCTGTGTTGGGAAAGAACAGGGTCAGAGGCAGACTAGCTCCTAGCAGCCTCAGAGGCCCCTCTCACAACCCTCCAGGTTAGGCCTCACAGGCAGGTTTCTACCCACCCTCGGTATAGAAACTAACATCAACCCTTAGAGTCTTTGGGGGGGGGGGGCAAAGACAAGAGAACTGGGATGGATTAATGATGCCTGCTACAAACACAGCATGGAGCAAATGGCCATGTATCAGGACAGAGCTACCCCCAGCACAGGGCTGGCCAGGGGGCCAGTCAAACACCTGGCCGTCTTGCTGTTGCCAGGGTGAAACCCCTACCTACCTGACCCACTCGTACCTCCCTGGACGTCAGTCTCCCACTGACACAGCATAGACAAAGTCTGGAGGCAAGCGTGTGAGCACTTACTACGGCAGCCAAAGTAGTCAGCATGGTCCAGGCCGAAGAAGCCATCCTTGCAGGCTGCACAGGTCTGGCCACACACACGAGTCTTGCAGAAACACTGCCCATTGCCCTGGGGAGGAACCAGAAGCGAGATGTGGTGGGGCAGAGTCCTAACACCCTTGATTGACTCTCAGACCCCAACCCAATACCCAGACACTGACTCACCAACTGGCACTCAGTAACTCCACCCAGTGTGCCTCGTGGGTCACAGCTACAGCCTGGGGAGGGCAGAGTGGGAGTGAGAGCCCTGGGGGACAAGAGGGCCTCGGTCTACCCTTCAAACCCTTAACCATCCTTCTAGGCAGACTCACGAGTGCAGCCTTCAGGGTTGCTGGGGCTCAGGTCCCAGTACCCAGGTTTACAACGGTCGCAGCTTGGCCCCTCCACGTGAGCTCGACATGTACAGGGAGTCTGTGCCTGAGAGAGGGTAAAACTGTGGGACACAGTGGAGGTCCTTTCCAAAAAGCCCTCAAGTCCTGTCAAGGGACAGAAGAGGGCCAAAGCCCCTCACCTGTCCTTGCCCCATGCTTGGCAGCCACCCAGGATGAAATAAAGTACCAGCAGAGAGAATAAATGGGCCCCGAGGTTCCACAGCAAACAAGCAGTAGGCAGGAAGCCGGGGGTCTCTGGGCTTCAGACCTGGGCTGGGTCCCCTGCCTAATCCGACACCAAGGGCAATCCTATGCTTACCTCAGGAAGGGCAGGATTGGCCGGGGCCAGACCAGCAGGATGACAAGAGCCAGCTAGAGAGAGACAAACCAAGCTTTGATCAGCCCTCAGTGATTGACCCCAAAGTCAGTGACTTCCCAGCCCCAATTAGAACCCAAGTCCCTCCTGTAGTTGTAAACAGAAAAGAAAACATGAACCTCCTGTTCCAGCTACCATGGCAAGGGTACACATGCTCCTCCACACAAGTGCACACATGTAACATGCACACAGAGCAATCACACAAATAGTTAGCTGCATGAACATTCACAAAGCATGGGAACATACATAGCACATGGAAACATCACACATCAACACAGCTATGAGCAACCTTAAAAACGACAGCACATGGGCACAGCTACAGTCCCTGGATGTACAAGTGGACCCCCATGAACAGTGTACAGATTACACACACAGGGCTGCCCTCTGCTGCACCACCCCTGGCTCACCTTCGCAGTAGGGGAAATTATAGGCACCTGGTACACACATATCACAACGCAGTCCGGTCACTCGGGGCCGGCAGCTACACTGCCCCGTTGTAGGGTCACAGGTTGTATGCCAGGAACCATCGGCAGAGCAGTGGCAGGCTGTGGGGTGAAGTCAGTGGGTACAAGGTAGGGCTGAGAACTACCCGCCTCCCATTCTCCCAGTGAACTTACGGATACAGCTGGGGAAGCCATGGAAGCCGGGGCTGCACTCCTGGCAAGTAGGGCCGGTGTAGCCAAGACGGCAGCGGCATGAACCACCCGCTCCACAGTGTTGATCCAGGGACCCCCGAGGGTCACAGGCACAAGCTGTGGGCACAGAGGGTGGGGTTGGGGGGTCAGACCCTCATCCTGTGGGGATGGCCTGACCCCTTCTTGCCCTAATTCTCTGCTCACCATGACAGTCAGGGTAACCGTGGTAGCCTGGGAGGCAGCGGTCACAGTGAGGGCCACCAAACCCAGGTCGGCACTGGCAACGGCCAGCCTCATCGCAGCCTTCAGGCAGGGTCCCTGCAGGGCTGCAGCCACACACTGCAGAGTGGGATGAGTTACTGGGGATCCTGACGGGGCAGGTTGGCCCTCAGGCACCCCAACCGCCTATGCCCACACGAAGGGACACCACTCACGCTGGCAGAGAGGGAAGTGGAAATAGCCAAGGGCGCAGTGATCACATTTGTCCCCCTCAAAGCCTGTGCGGCAGGTGCACTGGCCTGACTCTGGGTCACAGAGGCCATCGGCCACCCCAGGGCTGGAACACTGGCATGCTGCAAAGACAGGACCAGCTGTCAGCCAGTGCTTAGCCGGCGCACAGCACCTCCTGAGTGGATAAGGAGGGGACTGCACTCACATTGGCAGCTTGGGCCATAGAACCCGGGTGCACAGAGCTCACAGTGGGTGCCCTGGAAGTTGGGTTTGCACACACAGCGTCCCAACCGCGGGTCCTTCCGGCAGGCATTGCCCTGGGTCCCTGCGGCGTTGCAGTCACAGTCTAGGAGGCAAGTGGGAACAGGAGGCTTAGACATGGACAGAACCCAACCCTGCCCCTGAAAAACAGCTTCTCCACGAAGTCACATTCCTCCACATTCACAGTACAAATTAGAATCTAAAAAAAGTAAAATTCCCAAAGTTGGTACTTTAGGAAAACGAGCTGCAAAATGAAAACATCTGGCTGGATGTGGTAGCGCAGACCTTTAATCCCAGCACTCAGGAGGCAGAGGCAGGCGGATCTCTGTGAGTTCGAGGCCAGCCTGGTCTACAGAGCAAGATCCAAGACAGCCAGGGCTACAGAGAAACCCTGTCTCGAAACCCCACCCCCCAAAACCAGAAACAGTGAGAAGGGGGTGTCTGTCTCTGCACTAGGAGAGAGGTCTCCACTCAAGTCAACAGAAGAATCTACTATTGTGGAGGTCGGCAACGGTCCAGCCAGCAGCTGTACACAGCCAGAGCACCAGTATGCTGTCGCATGTTAGGAAAGCGACTTGGCACCTGGCAAAAGGCCACCAAATATGCAAGTTGGTGAGCCAGAGAGACCTTCTGACTTCTAGGAAAACACCCTGTGGACACAAGACCAAGTCACTGCTGTCTGGGTGTTTGTCGTGGCGTCTCTTGGAAGGAGGGCAGGGTGGTCAGTTAATTCAGTGCTCCGTCTGTCTGTATAACGGGCTGTGAAAGGACGTGTTTATGGGACTGCGGTGGGAAAAGACACAATCCCCAAACAGCGTGCGTGGTCCACTACAGTGTTTATAAGAATGAGTGCATGTGCCGGGCGGTGGTGGCGCACGCCTTTAATCCCAGCACTCGGGAGGCAGAGGCAGGCGGATCTCTGTGAGTTTGAGGCCAGCCTGGGCTACCAAGTGAGTTCCAGGAAAGGTGCAAAGCTACACAGAGAAACCCTGTCTCGAAAAACCAAAAAAAAAAAAAAAAAAAAAGAATGAGTGCACACACACAGAGTTCAGGGTGCACGGAGAGGGTCATTTGCCTTTTGTGTTTGCTGAGGTGCTGGCGATGGAACCCAGGGCTTTGTGAAAGCTAGGCAGGCTGCACCACTGAACTACAGCTATTGCCCCAAGAGGGCCGTGCCCAAGCACTGAGCTTCTGGAAGGGTTTCCAATGTGACTGTGCATTATTTTAAAAAATAAATAAAAACTCAGGGCTGAAGGTACGGCTCAACAGTTAGGAACACTGGCTGCTCTTGCAGAGGACCGGGTCCCAGCACCCACATGGTGGTTCAGAACTGTAACTCTAGGACCAGGCAGTCCAGCACCTTTTTTTCTGCCTCTGTGGGCACCAGGCATGCACATGGTGCATAGACATACATGTAAAACACACATACACATGAAGTAAAAATTAATTTTAAAATTGAATAGACTAAATGAAAGGTGACTAAGATTAAAAAATAAAAACAAAAAAACAAAAAACAAACAACAAAAAAACACCCTGGTCCTTGTGCACACTTCTTCCCGTAGGTCCTGCTAACGTCAGGGTGTGTAGGTCCCGGGGACCTCAGGGTACTTACTCACAATCTGTCCAGCAGGCAACACTTGTTCTCTGGTGTCATTGTAGGGGAATGAGGACACAGCTGAGGGGTAAGTATTACACATGTCAACCAGCTCTGCTGGGCAAGCTCTCTGGCTCCAGAACCACAGACTACCCCAGGGCTCTGGGTCCTCCACCCTAACTCAGCCCTGAGATCCCCTCAGGCGGCAACCCTGGGCCTTTCCATCAACCCCCACCCCCAACTCCCAGCTGGTCCTCACGGTAGCAGTGTGGGAAACCGGTGTAGCCCTCAGCACAGGCGGCACACAGCTCTCCTGTGAAGTTGGGCCTGCAGTAACAGCGGCCTGTTAAATCTTCACACGTCCCATCCGTGAAGTCTGACTCACAGTCACAGCCTAGGAACAGTCAGAGATAAAGTCATGAAATGATGGGGAGTTATGGCCTCACCTCCTGGGGTGGGGAGTCTGGGAGACTAAGACTCTCCCACCCTCAAACTCACAGCCTCCATAGCTTAGGAACGCAGCTGTACTCACGGCGACAGACATGGGGTGAGTCCAGTGGCTGGTCAGGGGCACGGTAGAAGCCAGGCAGGCAGCGTTCACAGTTGATGCCCGTGGTGTGGTGCTGGGGACACAGTGAACACAGAGTTCGCCAAGTCCAGGCATGTCCCCATTCCCATCACACAGGCCCACATACACCTGGCCAGTTCTTGCTTGCCTAGCCCTACCTGGCAATCGAGGCAGACGCCCCCACCCTGGTACACATTGTCCTGGTTCTGGCTGGCATTACGCCGGTCTACCTCAGGGTCGTAGTAACAGTCGTGGGCATGGCCATGGCAGTTGCAGGCTGTAGAATCAGGGCCAATAGTTAGCATGTCCTCTGTGTCCCTCCCTGGAACTCCAGACATAGTCCATGAGCCATGGACTGGCAGTGCACACATGCACAGGAAACTCACACTGGCATTCATTGGCGCTATCGGTGGTAGCAGGCTTCCACGGCTGCTGGTTGAAGCCAGGACAGCATCGGTCACAAGAGCCTCCACATGTATTGTGTTGACAGGCACACTGCAGCCTACAAAGGGACACAGAGGAGTTAGGAACCACCCGAGAGACAGAGGGCTAGAGACGAGGTGGGTGGCATGTGCTTGGGCATCACTGGCTTGCTGTGTGGGCACAGGCTCCCCTCCCCACAGTTCCCAGCTGTTACACAGTAAGCTCTGGTCCAGACTCTCTACTCCCACCCCAGTGGCTCTGCACACGGCTTGAGCCTCAGAGAATGGGCCCAGGAGAAAGAGAGGAGACGGGGAGACTCCCTGTGTCAGCAGACAGGAGAGGGATCTCAGTGGCAGTCTTACGTGGAGGGCTGGAGAAGGGTGTGTGTTGATGGCGGGGTAGGGCCTAGGAGCTTTAGCACCGGTGGAACCTTGGCCCTTCCAACACTGCCTGGCCCCAAAACCCTGATCCAGTTCTAAGGGAGGGACACATTGGTTCCCCACAGAGGCCTGGATCTCACTCCGCCTGTGAAATCCTCATGTCAGCCAGACACCCCCATATATCTAGGGCATCTCCCCAGGGGCAAGTGGCCAAGAACGACTTCCTCTTTCCAAAGGTTGGAAGCTTGCCTGCTGTCCCAGTGGGCAATGGGACAGCTGGTTGGAGATGAGGACAAGGCTGGAACATCTGCTATGTATAAACCAACACCTCCTTGCATTCTACCTACGTGTGGCAGGGTCACAGCCAACCCACTCCAAGGGCAGCATGTGCATTTCCTAAGCAAAAAGTCAGAAGCCTATCTGTGCATACCAGAAATTCAGAGCCTCAAATCATCAAGCTCTACTCCCATTGATCTCCAACAGGGGCCCCCATGGCCTTAGGAGTCAATCCTGCTGCCCCTCCCATCCCAAAGGCAAAGCCTCATCCTCAGCAGAGGAGGAAGGAATGAACTACCTGTCTGTACAGATAAGCAGGCTATGTAGCCTAACCCAGCAGAGGGAGAGCCAAAGGTCTGCAGTGCACGTCTCACTTTTGAGTGATCTGCATGGTTAAGGCACCCCTGAGCTAATAAGAGAAGACGTAGGTTTCAAGGGGTGTAAGGTTGGCCAACTGGTAAAATCTCTACAGATGCACCCTGAGGGCTTCTCCCTAGTCACAGACTGAGCCCCTGAGGATGTCTTGCAAAGGAACAACAAAATGGGGGCAGGAGATGCCACACAGAGCAGATTTGAGCCCAAGAACTCCATTTAATGGAACATTCTGGTAGATGCTGCGAAAGACGGTTTCAGATAACTATAAACAAAGGAATCTAAAAATAGGCAGATGTAAAAAAAATGACTGGTTAGAACTTCTAGAATTGAAAAAATGCAATTGTGAAATTTAAAAAACCCAAGCCAAGTGCCAAGATTGGAGCTGGAGAGATGGCTCTGTGGTGAAGAGCACTGGCTGCTCTTCCAAGGCCAGGACTTGATTCCTAGTACCCACATTACGGCTCACAACCATCTGTAACTCCAGTTCCAGGGGATCCGACACCCTCTCCTGGGCTCCTCAAATACAGGGTACACATGAATGAAAAACATTCATACATAGAAAATTCTAAAAATGTTTTTGAAGGAAAAATAAAGTTTCTCAAAGGAATAGACAAACAACAGAACAGTCACAGCCAACGGGAGACGCTCTGAGGGAAACTGAGGAGGCTACTGGGAAGGCAGCTGAGGAGACAAATGGAAGACGTGAGCTGTTCTCAGACAGGAAGCAGTATGTTGTTCCCATACTCATCTGGTGGAAGCATAGAGGAGGACAGGAGGGCCATGGCCACCCAGTCTGCAAAGATACATGCGTTCTTAGATCTCAGAACCAGAGAGCAGAGGCCCAAGAAACACCCTCCACACTTCCAACTAGACCCACAGGGCACACAGAGGTCAGAGGTCATGAAAGCATTGGAAGAGCTCCAACAGTAACAGCCCAAGGGACCCTGGACCCTGAGGAGTACCTAATGCTGGCCCAGGTGAAAAACTCCCTACAAAGGACTGAAGGCAGTCAGCAAGCAAGCAAAACCAGCCATACTCCAGTTAGCAACCATTTTCTTTTTTTGGAGGGGGGTGGGTTCGAAGCAGGGTTTCTCTGTGGTAGACCAGGTTGGCCTCGAACTCATAGATATCTGCCTGCCTCTGCCTCCCCAGTGCTGGGATTAAAGATGTGTGCCACCACCACTGGCCAAGCAAACATCTTCTGAAGATGACTGATAGTCACCTACTAAGAGGCCGAGAGGTGCACTCCGGAAAAAAGGAAACAGTTCCAGGGAGGCAAGGGGCCATGAGAACAAGGGTCTGGTAACAAAAAGGGGTGACCCAGACACAAGAGAGAACAAATGTCCCAGGTGGGAATAATGTGGGGCTGAGGACCAGTTCACATGGGGAGGTACCAGGGAATCTCTCCACATCCAGAATTGATGTGACAAAGTACAGGCTGCCAGGCCCTGTGGCTGGACGGCCTATAATCACAGCTACTCTGGAGGCTGAGGCAGAAAGACTGAAGTCTGCCCCGACTACAGAGTGAGTTCAAGACAAGCCTGCGAAAGCAGAAAGCAGAAAGCAGAGTGCTGGGATGCAGCTCAGTGGTACAGCGTTTGCTCAGCGTGCACAAGACTTGAGCAGGGGTGGGGACAACATCGGAGGGTCAGGACGAGGGAGTTAGGAAAACAGGCAGAGAAACCCAGCCGGAGGAGCAGAACACCCCCCACTCTGGAGATGAGTGATGAATGGGTGTAGAAAGACTGCACTGGCTGGTTTGAGAACATGGGCTGTGATGGGGCTGTGTGGTAATCTTTTGTTGAAGACTGGCTCTGGGGAAAATGCCAGCATACACCATTCCTCATGCCCTGAAGGGAGGGCTGGCCTCAGCTCAGGCACAAGCATGTGAGACAGGCACAATAGTGAACTTCTCCCAGCAGGTAAGTACAGACCCAGAGCCCGAGGCACTGCTAATTGCCCTGGGAAACTAAATGCTAAGTGGGAGTACAGCTCCCTATGGCTGGGAAAGAATGGAGCCTGTTAGAAAACCAAATTAGCCTTAGAGGAAATGGTGCCTCCCTAGAAGACCAAGAATGCACCTACCTGAGTTCTTCAGCTCGGGACACCACGCTTAAGGCCCATCAGCCACCTCTGGCCCTAACTACGTGAGCACTGGGCACATGAGATGGTGAACACTTGCTGCTCCTGTCCTTGACCTTGGCTCTTGCCCCTTAGTGGGGTAAAGGTCAAGGGTGAAAGCAGCAGAGAGTCTTTGTTCTGGGGGAGCAGGTTTGGGCTGCCTAGACAAATGGTACACATCCATCTAGGGATGCAGATGTGCGGTGAGGGGTCACGTCTATCATTGATGCCCATCCCAAATGCCCTGGGTCTAGAACCCCACCTCTGTGGAATTCAGGGCAAATTGCCACCCAAGACCAGGACACCCTGAGAGGTTCACACGGTACTGCCTCTTCTGACAGGAAAATGGAGACCCAGTGTAGCAGTCGGTGCAGGTCCCATTGGGAAGCCAGAGCTGTGACAGGCAGGTAGGTAGATGTGGCTAGACAGAGAGCCCACAGTCTCACCTGAAAGGATCCGAGGGGTCCTTAGCGTCACAGACATCTGCGTGGCCATGACAGACACAGCGACCGCCAATGCTGATGTCTTTGATGCTGTAATAGTACTGCAGTGGAGGCCATGAATGTCAGGTATCACCTTGACAGGGCCTTGTCACAGGCATGCCACCAGCACCCACCCACTCTCCAGAGCCTCCACAAGAAACTAGTTCTGCCACCCTTCCTTTCAGCTCTCAACCACACCCACAGGCTCACCCGGCGGGTGACAGTGGGGTCCCGCAGCGCCTTGCCCATGAGGTGGCCCAGTAGTGTGTTGGTTCGCAGGAACCGCAATCGGATGTTGGTGGCCTTGGTGAAGTCTCGAAGTAGAGGTGAATAAGAGAAGTTCATGGCCCCAGGGCGCCCATTCACCAAGGACACTACAATCTGTGGATGGCATGGCAGGTGAGGCCAAGCGGCCACAGGGACCCGCCACCCGCAGGCAAGCACAGCCGTGCACCCCCACCTCGCCATTCTCCAGAGGCACTATACGAGAGTACTCTGTGGTGCAGATGACATCGTCATCCTGTGTGATGCGCTCTAGTGTCCGAGGTCCAAATCGCTCCAAACAATCCCTCTTGGAGGCTACAGGAAATGGATGAGAAGGTGAGGCCACTAGAAATATACCCACCCTGGATCCCAGTCTAGTACCCTGTGCTCCCCAAATTCTCTGAAACAGGACTGCTGTTCCATGTTCTACTGGCCAGCAGGAGTTATTGCAGAGTCCTTGCTCCAGGCAGCCAAGCCAGGCTGGACTGCAGAGCCTTCCATAGCCCATTCCCAGGCCTCTCCCTGGGTTGTGCCAGAGAACAAACATTCCTTAACTTCTTCCCAGGCAGTCTTCAACCACCTCTCTCCCACTCTCAGCCAGGGAGTTTTGGGGGACGTGTCACCAGGCAGACCCAATCAGCGTATCCCCACCCTGCCAACATGATCGGTCAGGGTGGCATGTGGCCAGGACGGCCAAGGACTCCAGCTTTCTTCTGCCACAGGCAGTAAAGCTGACAGGAAATAGGCCCACAGCTGCCAGGGCTGCTTTGTTACCATGAGAGCTGCCTGAGCTGAAGTCCATCTAGAGGGGCAATAAGATGGCCCAAAGATTCCTGGTATACCAGCCATGTCCAGTGCTGGAAGTCAATAAGCTCCCGTGGACCCCAAGGTTGGCGCTGGCAGTAATGAACCAAAAGAGGCCATCACATGGGCAAGGCTTGGATCAGAGGCCCTGAGCAACTATAGCCCCATTGCAGACTCCTCAGTCTTGCAGCTCAGGACACTCACAGGCAAAGAACTGCCATGGCTGATAAGTGTGGCCGAAGTCTGTGGACCGCTCCAGCACCCAGAGGTCAGGCCGAGGTGAGTTGGCAAACTTGATGAGAACATAGGCCACGTGGAACACCTGCAGCGGGACAGAGAGTGTGACGTTAGGTACTGGCCCCCTCCACGTACCTTCCCACCCTCTCAGGTGTGAGGTACTGCAGCAGGTGACGCAGGGGCAACGTGTCTGTGAGGAACCTTTAGGAGGCGGGGCCTAGCTGGAGGAAGTGGGTCACTAGGAGCCTAGACGACATAGTTCCTCCTGTCTGCTGTGACTTGAACAGCCTTTGGCAGCATGCTCCTATCACCATGAACTGAGTTGTTCTACCACAGCCTCCCTGCCAGGACAGACTGAAACCATAAGCCAAAATAAAACTTTGCTTCTTCGTTTCCATTAGGTGCTATAAGCACAGCAAAGCAAAAGTAACATAAAGAAATTTGATACCAAAGGAGTAGGGTCACTGCTGTCACTAAACCTAATCCCATGGTTCT
The DNA here is from genome assembly GCA_902168325.1 of Peromyscus nudipes. NCBI lineage: Eukaryota > Metazoa > Chordata > Mammalia > Rodentia > Cricetidae > Peromyscus > Peromyscus nudipes. The sequence continues at coordinate 24,105 of CABHPH010124628.1, forward strand.
CAGGCCTTTGGAACTCGTTCGAAGGAGGAATGTGGATGATGTGGGAAATGTAGATTAGAAAAATCTAGAAGCTGGAAGAGGAGATTACTGGGCCATGCTGATTAAGTGCGAAAGACCGGGACCCCAGTAGAAATATGGACGATGAGGCCAGCAAGGAGATGACTCCGTGGATAAAGCACTTCCCACCCAACAACCTGAGTTTCATCCCCAGAACCTGACATAGAGGTGGAAGGAGAGGACTGACTCCACACTGTGTGTACCATGGCATGCATGTCTACACACACACACACACACACACACACACACACACATGCATATATACATAATAATATGACATAATAACATACAACAATAGCAACATAATAAAGAGATGTGGACAGGGGCTGGAGAGATGACTTAGCCATTAAGAGCATTAGCTTCTCTTCCAGAGAACCTAGTTTTGATTCCCAGCACACACATGGTAACTCACAAGTTTGTAACTCTGGTCCCAGGGGATTCAACGCCCTCTTCTGGCTTCCTTGGGCACCAGGAATGTATGTGGTGCACAGACACATGTAGTGGGTAGCCACTCCAGCTTTGGTCTGGAAGTTCCAATACCCAATGAGGCTTCCGTACTATCACGCCTACAAGGCGGGGCGCCAAGGGAGGGCCTGAAGACCTGAGATTGGGATGCGCGGCGCTCTCTTGTTTCCTGGACCTGGACGCGAGAGGTAGACCGAGGAAAGTTCTCCAGAGAACACCGCCGGACTGCGCTGCGTCTCTTCCAGAACCCATCATCTACCTATCCCTTCATTTGTGAGTTACGCCTTTAAATAAATCTCCTTTTAACTACGTGGAGTGGCCTTAGTAATTTAAGCAATATCTGGCGCCCAACGTGGGGCTCGAACCCACGACCCTGGGATTAAGAGTCCCATGCTCTACCGACTGAGCTTTTGGAATGGATAGGTATAAGATATTATGGTAGATTATTGTATATACTAGTAAACAAATTTAGTAAAATAGCAGCCTTAGATGATTTGCACTGTAATTTGCACTGTTATGGATCCCTCTATGTTGATACAAATGTATAAGATAATTTGTATATTGATACAAATACAGAACTAAATTTGTTATAATGTACATATATTTCTACTCTTATTTGAAATATTTGTATATTGATGCAAATGTAAATTTATATCTGTCATACTTTATGTATGTTCTACTTCTGTTTAGGATATTCTGTATATTGATATATATTTAAGATTATTGTCATATTGCATATTGCACTATACATTCCTACCTCTGTTAAAGATATTTTGTGTATTGTCACAATTCTGAAGTCATCGTCCTTTACCGTACATTTGCTTATAGACTGTTTACCTTGTTTACATGAAGCCTTAGTCCTTAGGTTATTTAGGTAGATAAGACTTATAGATTTATAGTCACCTATGCTTGTCATCTCTATAGTTACGTTAGTTAGGTTATCTAGATTTACAGATACATAGGTCGAATGGACAGGTAATCTTCAAACACTTCATAGACCTAGAGAATATGGCATTTAAATAACTTAGAATTCTGTTGACGTGAGACACAATTGCTCCTGGCAGCACCAATATGATCCCGAGAGAACGTTGGGCTTCTAAGACATTTCCATTTGGAAGTTTGTCTTCCTGGCACAAGATGGCCTACTGGGCAAAGAACTGCCCTTGCCTTTACTGCTGACAGTACGAATGCAATGCTGTCCTTTCTGGACAAGTGGGACACAAGGAAAGCGACCACTGTACTCTGCCAAGACAGGGTAAGATGGTCTTTCAGAATTCCTGCTTCTGAAAATGGTCTGTCAGATACTCCAGGCCTGTAGCCAATCTGAATGCACCAACAATGCTGAGAAACATTAGGTGACTGTCCAGGCTGTCAGCTGTCTCGGTCTACTCTTGCAAGATTCCCGAAAGTGCTTGCATCCATCTACCATTTCTCAGGTACCATTATATTCCTTCTCAGATCTTTGATGGGATTGAAGACTAGCAGTTATAGTTACAAATTAGTATATATAATATCTTAGATAGAACATATTAAGTATTAGATTCAGGTTCTTTAGGATAGGACACCTTTTGGAATGATCTTTGTAACATGCCATTTACCTATGCTCTATATATCTCTGGATTTTAGTATGTGCTTCTTGCTTGATATTGTTTGCACTGATTATAGTCCCATCTTATCTAGGTCATTATCCTTCATTACTCCTGGACAATATTTGATAACCATTCCTTTGTATATAATCTTGTATTAAGTTAGAACCTTCTTATTTAGACAAAAAGGGGGAGATGTAGTGGGTAGCCACTCCAGCTTTGGTCTGGAAGTTCCAATACCCAATGAGGCTTCCGTACTATCACGCCTACAAGGCGGGGCCAAGGGAGGGCCTGAAGACCTGAGATTGGGATGCGTGGCGCTCTCTTGTTTCCTGGACCTGGACGCGAGAGGTAGACCGAGGAAAGTTCTCCAGAGAACACCGCCGGACTGCGCTGCGTCTCTTCCAGAACCCATCATCTACCTATCCCTTCATTTGTGAGTTACGCCTTTAAATAAATCTCCTTTTAACTACGTGGAGTGGCCTTAGTAATTTAAGCAATAGACACACATGCAGACAAAACACTCATACACATAAAGTAAAAATTTTTTAAACCTATTTGTTTTTAATGTGCAGCTGGGCAGTGGTGGTGCACATCTTTAATCCCAGCACTTGGGAGGCAGAGACAGGTGGATCTCTGTGAGTTCGAGGCCAGCCTAGTCTAAAAATGAGTTCCAGGACAGCCAGAGTGGTTACACAGAGAAACCCTGTCTCAAACACACACACACACACACACACACACACACACACACACACACACACACTGTGGATAACAAAGACCAGGTCCATGAAGTTTCAGACTGGAACAAGTATCCCGTAGGAAACCAGACTGGGGTCATTGTGTCACATTCTGGCAGGGAATCTGTCTATCCTTTGTGCCCTAAAAAATACGAGTGAGGCTAAACTCGAAAGTAACGAACTAATTAATTCTGTGGAGTAAATTTTAAGACAGCCTAGCATTCAGGCTGTGCCATAGTTACTGCTGGTTGCTTTTAGCCAGATTTATAATCAGAATCAGCAAGGAAAAACAAAGCAAAGATGTGAAAAATGCACAGTATGCCAGAAAGGTAGCTTGTTTAAATATAATTAAAGAGATTAGTAACTTTAATTAGAAGTTACATAATTAGCAGCTGGAAAAATAAGAAAGGTCCCTGAAGGCCTTTGATGAAGTGAGGTGACTCCACCAGGCTCTATGGTATGAAACTGCAAATTCTTCTGAAAGGCTTTATAAGGAACTCTGCTGCCTACCAGCAGAAGGCTAACTAGGGACACATCCTCACAGATTCAGGCCACTGTAGCTATGGTACAAGGGGCCCATCTAGTGCTCAGGCTGGTGACAGAGCTTGGCAAATCATCTAGATTTGCTGGGGTGCAGAATACAAGAGTTATGGGGTCATGGAGGCTTCTACCAAGATTTCCAAGAAAAGCCCGTCAGGAAACATGATATGTAAAAGTCAAGTTCCAAATGAAGCCTAAGCTACAAAAACTCAAATATTAGTAATGCTGGGAACTTGGAAGAACTGTAAAGAAAAGCTATGGGCACCAAGTGGCATTGACCCCAGAGAAGCCATGTGGCCAGCAAACACAAACCATTTGGGTGGAGCTACCTGCCTGGTAGAGCTCACATGATGCCACCACGTGCCTTAAATGTTGAGCATACAGGATTTAATGTTTGTCCTTTTGCTTGGTCCCTTTCCTTTCTTTTAGAATGGCAATGTCACAGGACACAGTGATGCACACCTTTAATCCCAGCACTTGGGAGGTAGGGAGGGACAGGTGGATACTGTAGATATCGCTCTATATAAATAAAATGCTGATTGGCCAGTAGCCAGGCAGGAAGTATAGGTGGGACAAGCAGAGAAGAGAATTCTGGGAACAGGAAGGCTGAGTCAGGAGACACTGCCAGCCGCCGCCATGAGTACCAACATGTAAGATATCGGTAAGCCACGAGCCATGTGGCAAGGTATAGATTTATAGAAATGGATTAATTTAAGATGTAAGAACTAGATAGCTAGAAGCCTGAGTATTAGGCCTAACAGTTTAAATAATATAAGAGTGTGTGTGTTTATTTTATAAGTGGGCTGCGGGACTCCCAGGGCTTGGCGGGACCTGGAGGGAAACTCGACAGCTACAGGCAGATCTCTGTGAGTTCAAGACCAGCTTGGTCTACAGAGTGAGTTCCAGGACAGTCAGGGCTGTATAGTGAGACCTTGTTTCAAAAAATAAATAAATAATAAATAAATAAATAAATAAATAAATAAATAAATAAATAAATAAATAATAAATAATAAATAAATAAATAATAAATAAATAATAAATAAATTTAAAAGAGGAATGGTGCTGGGTAGCAGTGGCACACGCCTTTTAATCCCAGCACTCGGGAGGCAGAGCCATGTGGATCTCTTTGAGTTCCAAGGCCAGCCTGGTCTACAGAGCAAGATTCAGGACAGGCACCAAAACTACACAGAGAAACCCTGTCTTGAAAACCAAAATAAATAAATAAAGAGGAATGGTAATGTCATTTTATATTGGAAATAACTTCTCAGTCTTACAGACATTAAGAGTCTGCCTTGAAGCCGGGCGGTGGTGGCGCACGCCTGTAATCCCAGCACTCGGGAAGCAGAGGCAAGTGGATCTCTGAGAGTTTGTGGCCAGCCTGGTCTACAGATCAAGTTCCAGGATAGCCAGGACCATTACACAGAGAAACCCTGTCTCAAAAAAACAAACAACAACAACAAAAAAGAATCTGCCTTGACGGATCTCTGAGTTTGAGGACAGCCTGGTCTACAGAGTGAGTTCCCAGGCTACACTGAGAAACCCTGTCTCGAAAAACCAAAAAGAATACATGAAGCCTTGGATTGCATCCCAAGAAAAACACAAACCCGAACACTCCTCATTCACTCTTGGGCAGCACTCTTGGGTGAGTTCGATCTCACCTGCTATCTGCATGCCCCAACTCAGCCCACAGTGCTGACAGGCCAGCCTCATACCCCTTTCCCTATATGCTTCTGTGGCAGCCCATCAGCACCCACTCCAGGTGTGGCCTCTCCTATACTGAGGAAGGAGAGGGAATGGTTTCCACAGCCTTCCCATGAGTCTGAAAGCTAAGAAGAATGCACCCCCACACGTCCTGGACACTGGAGCGAGACAAACAACAAAGGGTTTGAGAAGCCAATTGTCCAGATCTGCTCCAAGTGCTGGAGCTAAGGAGGCCAAAGGTGTGAGCAGGCTAGACCCGGCCTGCAAAGAGACAGATCCTTCCTGCTATCTGCTGCTCCAGTTTCTTACCCATAACAGGCTAAAAGTGTCACCAAGTCTGTAGGACCCCATGGGGAAGGGGAACTCCTATTCCGGGCTGTATCAGTTTGCTTTCTGCCTTGGTGATAAAACTCTGACTTGAAGCAGGAACTGAAACAGAAACCATGGAAGAATGCTGCTTACTGACTTGCTTCCCTCTGGCTTGCTCAGTTACCTTTCTTAAAAAACCCAGGCACCACCCACAGTGGGATAGGCTCTCCCACCACCATTAATTATCAAGAAAATGTCACACAGACATGTCCACAGGCCAATCTGATGGAGATAATTCTTCAATTGAGATTTCCTCTTCCCAGATATGTCTGTCTAGGTTTGTGTCAACTTGACAAAAAGTAACAGTACAATTGACCCCTTTTCAACTTGACACATGAAAGCATCACTATTAAACTATAACCTTTCCTTTCCAGCCTTTCTCCATGACCCCTTCAATCCTAGGGTCCCCACAGCTGTACCTTCACCAATGGCCTCTCCTGGCATCTCACAATGACAAGTGTCTCGGCTTCTCTCCATGACCCCTTCGATCCCGCAGCTTTCCTGCCAGTAAAACCAGTAAGTACCATGTGGGAGACTCTTACACATTATCAAGTTTGTCGTAAGAAAAAGCCTTGACCTCATGGACCACAGCTGACCCTGAGAGAATACTTCCCAGAAGTATTCTCACCTCAATTATGCTTCTCTCTTTTTTTAAAGATCATGACTGATTTTTTTTAGCTCCAACCAATGAGCATTGATTGTCCCAGGAAAGCAAAGTTTTCACACCAGAGGGGCTGGTTTCTTGTTAATCACAGTTGATTCTTTGGTCCCAGATGACCAGAACCACAAATCTTTTTTTTTTTTTTTTTTTTCCCTGAAACAGGGTTTCTCTGTGTAGCCCTGGCTGTCCTGGAACTCACTTTGTAGACCAGGCTGGCCTTGAACTCACAGAAATCCGCCTGCCTCTGCCTCCTGGGTTCTGGGATTAAAGATATGCTCCACCACTGCCCAGCAGAACCATAGATTCTTTATTTAAAATATCACACAAATGACTCCAACAGAATCTTTGAAGGGCTCTGAAGCTTCACAAGTCAGGCCTCCACTATCTGTCATGTCTCTCAGCATTCTTACCATTAAAGGTCTCACAACAGCTAGTTTAGCTATGAGTCCAAAGCTCCACCTTCCTCCCACAAAACAAAGACAAAAACCCCACAAGGTCAGGTCCATCAGACAATGCCCACTCCCTAGTACCAAGTTCTCTATTTGCTTTTCGTTGCTGTGATAAAAATTAACACAAAGTGTCGGGCAGTGGTGGCGCACGCCTTTAGTCCCTCTGGAAGCAGAGGCAGGTGGATCTCTGTGAGTTCGAGGCCAGCCTGGTCTACAGAGTGAGTTCCAGGACTGTTTCACAGAGAAACCCTGTCTCAAAAAAACAAAAACAAACAAACAAAAACAAACAAACAAAAACTAACAGGAAGCAATTTGGGGAGGAAAGGATTTCTTTCATCTTACACTGAAGGAAGCCAAGTCAGAAATTGAAACAGAAACCATGGAGGAATGCTTCTTCCTGGCTTGCTTCCCCTGGTCTGCCCAGCTACCTTTTTTTTTTTTTTTTTTTAATTTGCATTGGTGTTCCTATTATACATATGTTTGTGAGAGGGTGCTGGATCCCCTGGAATGGGAGTTAGAGATAGATGTGAGCTGCCATGTGAGTGCTGGGAATTGAACTCAGGTCCTCTGGAAGAGCAGCCAGTGCTCTTAACCTCTGAGCCATCTCTCCAACCCCCCCCCCCCCAGCTACCTCTTTAAAATAACCGCCCCAGGAAGACCACCCCCACAGGTGGGTGGGCCCTTCCACATTAGTCATTAATCAAGAAAATGCCTTACAGGCCAATCTGAGGGAGGCAATTCTTCAATTGAGAATCCTTCCCATAGGCGGGCGGTGGTGGTGTACACCTTTAATCTCAGCACTGGGGAGGCAGAGGCAGGTGGATCTCTGAGTTCAAGGCCAACCTGGTATACAGAGCTACTCTGAAAAACCAGGGCTACTCTGAGAAACCCTGTCTTGAAGACACACACACAGAGACAGAGAGAGAGACAGAGAGAGACAGAGAGAGACAGAGAGACAGAGAGAGAGAGAATGAGAATATATGTCCTAGAAATTTATACATTCATATTAAGTTAACGAAAACTAAACAGCACACAGTCTGAGTCATCCTGAAGCCACACGGTACCTCAGGTGGGACCACAGACTTTGGGGCTCTAACCCTGGGGAGATTCAAGCTACTCAGACCCCAAGCAGGCAGTGCACCAGGACCCCCAGACACAAGCTGAGTGTTGTCCTTGCTGGAATAAAGGGTGGGGCCAAGCACAACCTCTCCCAGGGTAGAGGCACAGGGCCTATTCATGGGCTGCCAGTACTGAGGTCATTGTCCACTTCCCTCTGGGGGTAGGGCAGGGAGATACCCCACCCAGGGGGTATTCTAGCCACTTCAGGGACAAACTTACACTCAGCCTCATGCCTCAGCCTCTTGTGCCCTGTGGCCCCAAACTGGAGGTCCAGCAGGTCTGGAACAGTATGTAATGACAGAAGGACCCCCATGAAAACAGGCCGGGGACAGCAAGAGGGAAACTTAGGCATAACAGACATGGACACTGGCTGCTCCTGGGAGTTGGCAGCCTGGTCCTCGTGAGTCCCTGGGGCCCACCCCCGCCTTTCCCTAGGCCCGACCCCAGGCTGCACCCTTGCTGGAGGCTCTGGCCTTCCCCAGTCAGCTGGCCCTGCATTTTTCCCAGCTGAGAACACTTTTACAAATACTGATTCCAAGCCGCTGATGAGCAGAGTAAGGGAGCATGGAAACTTCTACCCTTGTGCCGGGATGCACTTATTCATCCCACCTTCTACCTACATGTTCAGCTAAGCCTCTATCACACGGTAGCCCTGGGCAGCTGTCCTCAAGGAGGGCAGGAAGGCTGTGCCCTAGTACCTCCCAGCCGTCTCCAACCTGGTCCCTGCTCCCAGGACTACAGCAATGCCCCTGGTATGACCCGGGAGGGGCACAGACCCCTGGCTTCAGCCCTTCCCCCGCCACGCCTGCTCTGTTTAGCTGCCCAGGCAGCCTGACCTTTCTGCTGCTGCACAGCTCTTTGCAGAGGGAAAAAATGTCTTTTAAAGCAAAAGGCAAACAAAAGCCGCTGGTTATTTTTAAAATTCTTGCTATTTTGAGGCAGGCACGTCCCCAGGGCAGCAGCCGGGGCCAGGCTCTTGGCCACCATACCTCCTTACCCCCTGCCCAGCCAGACCTCAGAGGGCCAAGACTCTAAAAGAGGGGTTATGCCCCATAACCCTGCCTGACAACATTGGCAAAAGTCCCATGAACCAGGCTGGGCATCCAGAGTGGAAGTGCAGGGCAGGCTCTAGGTTCAAGGGACCATGTGGCCCTGTGAAGCCACTTCTCCATCCTAGGGGCAGGGCAGTGGGAAAAGGTACACAGAGCAGGGTCAAATAAGACAACTCCATGATGGTATGAAGGTTCCAAAGCCCCAATGAGAAGAGGACACCTGTCTCCTGGATGGGCAGAGGTGTTGCCAAGGTAGCCAGCCCTAGAGCCACCTGGCACAACGGTTCTAAGGAAGGCCACATGAAAAGCAAGTGGGGTTGATCTTGAGTCTGGACACCACACATGTGAGGATGAGAGAGGAGCTGGAGGGGCCTCCCAGGCCCTGGCATGCAGAAGGTAAGCCTCCTGGCTGGCAGCCTCCTAGACTCAGGTACCACTTCACCAAGAGGTGGGCTACAATTGGCACCTCCAGAGAAGGGTCAGTGCTCTGCCCTGGCCCTCTGGGGTCTAGGGAGACCCAGGCTGGGTGCAGGTGGCTGTGACATGTCTTGGGGCTAAAGGGACCAACCCACCTTTCTAGAGGAGTGACTCAGCGAGCAGCCTGTGACTCAGCCTTCGCCCTGCAGGAAGAAGGCCCGTTGCCAATTCCCGGGGACAGGCTAGGGTCCCAGGCGGTGCTGGGTGGAGGCAGGAAGCCCTTCCTAGCCCCAGGCGTCCGGCTAATGCCCTGACCGCTCCCCTTCAGATCAAGCTCCAGGGTACCTGGACCTGCTGAGTCCTCCAAGACCTTAAGTGATCCAGTCCAGCCCTCAGTCTCTCTGTCCATCCCCACCTCACACAGAAATCCGCTGCCACCACAGAAGGGGCTGTGATGGCATGGCCATGATAGGGTCTGCTCAGGCTAACAGCTGGGTAAACAGGCAGAGCTGTTACTTCAACAAACCAGGGAGTCCAAAAACAGGCCATGTGTGGACTCCACCTCAGGAGACAGGGGAACAGAAAAGCCCAGGGAGTCACCAGCAAGCCCACCACTCAAAAACAG
>CABHPH010124630.1:0-47547 GCA_902168325.1 Peromyscus nudipes
GCAGGGCCCCACTCACATTTACACATTCCATTGCAGTGTGCCCAAGCAACATTCACATGTTCTGTTGCTTTGAGGACAAACTACTGAAAGTGAAGCTTGTTTCTGAATGAGTGACCACTGGTCTTTTGGGAAAATTATCTGTATAAAAAAGAATTATATTGCCTGTGAATTATGCTTTCTGTTAGTTGAATCTTATTGTAATTTATATTCAGAAATATCAAACGATTATTCTACTGAACGTTTTACTCTTTCCACCTCTTTGGGGGTATAGTGTTTATATCTTGGTTTTCTGGTGTTCTAACTAATAACATATCTTTTCTAGTGCTCAAACATGCATTTGTAGTACTTTAGTTTTGGGCATAATTAAAATATAAGGTATTATTTTAATTATAAGTCATTATACCCAAACACTAATGAAATAAATCGTCCATTTCTTGAATGCTTACTGTTATTCATTTGGAATAAAAATACATAAATCTCCATGAATAAGAGAAAACTTGCTGCAGTGTTTTTATTATGTCATATTTCACACAGGTGTTAACAGGATTTTCAAATATTTCACTACATGCTCCTTTTATTAATGTGGTTTAATTTTAAAATGCATAAACTACAATCATTGCAAGATTATCATAACTCAGGATTAGTTGAAGAGGACATTGCGAACACCCAAAATAAAAATGTATCCTTTAGATATCTGGGAAGGCTAAAGAACTACTTAAGCAAATTATACATGACAACTTATACATGACAACAATGAAAGCCATCAAGGAAGTATGATTTTTAGCAATTATTATTTGATCACAATTGCTATTAGCTCTCTAAAGCTTCATAATGATCTCACCCCTGAATAGCTCAAACAAAAGCCTTCTTCATCACAATTCTGTGTATTAACATGCCCTGAGTCAGGCTAGTGTGTAAGAGGGAAATACACAGTCAGGTACCAGGATGGATGAGTCTTATTTTTCCTCTTGCTTCCCTTTCTCATAATAAGCTAAACAGAGCATCTTCACATGCAGCTCAGAGCCCGAAAGACCACATAGCAGTGAGACACACATGATGGAGTTTGGCTCCTCTGGGACCATTTTAACAATTTATTACACAAGCTGACAGCTTCATCTATTGCCTTTTATTAAGAAGCCTGTTACTTCTCAAACTCTTGCTGAGATACAAAATGAATTATATTGATTTGAGAGCTTCATACATCAGCCTTAATATTTTTATGGCATTTTAATGAAACTACAAAGCTTTCATCTTTAATGCTACAAAAAGACTCCCATCTGAAATGTTGTAATCTCAGCTATAAAAGAACTTAAAGCACTATTAGACAGAATTTTAACATGTGTCAAAATAAGAAATATTGAGATGAACTTTTAGGAGAGAGTTTTTTAAATAATATACTCATCTTGGTAGGTTTATTAAAATAATGTCAAATGAAATATTTGAAAGAAAATCAACACAATAGTTTCTGTAGCACCTTACTTGTAAATAGACTATTTCAGCACATGTGATTGATTTATGGGAAGCATCTGATTGATGGCTGGATAAAGAAGGGGGAGAAGAGTAGATGTCTCCTCTGAGTGTGAGATATGATGGGTTGTTTTTCATACTACATGCAGCAGTTGCCCTAAGATCTAGATCCAATACTATTCAATAGACAACTAAAAGTTTTCCAGATTTTTTTAATCCTCACTACTGACCCTATCTGTTGGAATGGAGGCAGCTTTTCAAAAGGAAATGAAAGCATCACCCTGAGTACTAATTTGCATAAATGAGCTTTTACAGTCTTTAATGTTGACATTCAGATTTAGTATTTTACTTCAACACCTTGCTTACTGCTCATGCCATTAATGGTACCCGAGTATGCTCTTTTTAATTTATTAATAGTAACTAAAAACATGAATGTTTACTTCAAACAGGATTCTGGAAAAACACCTAATGAGGTACTTCACATATACTTTTCCATTTCAGCCACAAAGGCATCTACAATAGAATGACTCTCACATCTTTGTTTCAGCTTATTGAGTCCTGGCACCACCACCTCAGACTACCTCAATCAGAACCCCTACAATGGGTACTTCTTAAAAATCTTCCAAAGTGCAATAATATACAGATGGAATAAAGAGTCGGTGTTTTAGGTTGTCCTATATACATTTTCTGAGAATCAGCTAATGATGTCACTTGTAATACAGACAGGATAAGGTAGAAATAACTCTGTATCACAACCTCATTATTTTCTTACTTAAAATTAATTTTTAAAGCTTATTTCAGTAAGATAAACCAACAATTTAGCATTTAAAGACACGTGGACACATAGTGTAAAAAATAACTTGTGGCATGTTACTAAAAGGACTTACATTTTAATAACCTTTTAAGCATTGATTGTTGAAGTGAATTAAAACACAATATAGAACACATCTATTATGTTTGGGGAGAAAAGTATATAAATCAATGATCAGATCCAAAGTTGTGCCTTTCTCCCACAGAAGTATTTAAGAAAATAATTAATTAGCATATTATTGTTCAATTACCTAATGATGCAAAGCATGATCTCCCTAGTGCATGTAACTTTTTATTTTAAATATTGTGTCTCTAAAACATAAAACAGAGGATTTACATTTTTCTTGAATTATTTTAAGGCCTATAACCCAAAATAAAATAAATATTGCATATTAATGTATTACACTGCAATATACTGTAGGTTAAGATATTTTGTGCATTAAGTAATATATATAGCAGAGAGTTGACTATGCGTAACTACAAGTCAGATAGAACATTTCAAAACTTATTCACAACATCTTTTGAAAACCCAAATAAACTTACAAATGTATATGGTAAAGTCGGGTGATAAAATCAGCAAGTTATATGTTAAAAGTGAAGATTTATCTCAAATATTACATTCTTGCATTTCAAATGGATGACTAAAAGAAAATCCTTTCTGCCCAACAGGACCATGAGCTAATTAAGTGCCGCTAACTTTACAAATGTAAACAATAAGTTGCAAAGAGAGTCTGGAGAACTCAAAGGCTGTTATTGATGACCAAAACTTACCTGCAAATTTGATGTGGAACTTATTTTCAGGTTTTAATATCTGCACATACAAAGGACAATTTGGAGCAAAATCTTTCACAGCCCATGCTCTCAAAATTGTTTGGTGATCCTGAAATGATAAGACATCCAAAATAACCTGAGAATAATTTTAACAATAGAAGTGTTGAATTGATAATACAGAAATTAAAACAGTAAGTCAGGTCAAATCTATAGTTAAAGTTGTAACATAAAAGCTATTGAGGTCACCTTGCTTTTGTTTTTGGTGTTTTGAGTCAGTGTTTTCTATATTCTAGACTGTACTCAAATTTGCTATGCTGATGAGTATGGCTTGGAACTTCTGATGTCCCTGCTTCTATCTCAGAAGAATTGTGATTACAATCTTTTACCACCATGCTCAGTTGAAATTTTCTTTTTAAGAATATTTACTGTTTATATAGAGCATCTAATTCCTAATTCAATCAGTGATACTAAGAGTTAGGACATTAGAGATTGAGGGAATAGTAGTTAAATCTTGTCAAGCATAATTAGAATTATTAAAGAATAGAGACAGTATTACTCATAATGACAATCCCCACAGAAACAACAGGGATTCCTAATATCAAATTATTTGAAACATTGAAGAAAAAAGCGACCATAGTGACAACCCACGCAGAATAATATTAGATTGTTCATATAACAGTAAAAGTTAAAGCATTTGATTCTGTTCTTGTGTTCATCAGTGTGTATGTGTACAGGTGTGTGTGCACAGTGATGAAAAACACTCAGATGGAATAAAACATATTGGGAAAGTTAGGATGCTAAGGAAATCAAATTGAAAATATATTTTCAATGTGAAATCTTGCACATCAGCAATTATATGAATAATTAATAATTGAAATGGACAATATAGGGCAGATTATTAGAAAATATAATACATTATAACCAGCTAAGTTCTAGAAATGGATGCTGTGGATTAGTGTTACCATTTAGTAGTCAATAGCTTCATATTGATGTTAAAGTTAATTTAACCAAAATTATTGTATTTCTTTAGATACATTAGCCACCCAGCAAGTATTTAGAGCCACATGTGACTAGTAGCTTCCATAGTGGACAGTGCAAATATAGAAAATTCTATTCACCAATATTGCTAGGGCAAAGAAGAAGATAAAAACAACCTCTTCCATCAGCGTGTCACACAAGTGGACATACTAGGTTGAATATGGAAAAACAGAAAGAAAAGCCTGTTGTCAATACTTGGTAACTGATATACACATTTGTTTTATTTTATTTTACTATTTTTGTGAATCCAACACCAGATAGTCTTATTGTTGTCTTAATTCTCTGAGGTTATCAGGATGTGGGGGCCTGGGAAATTGCTTAGGTCCCCTCCCAAGGATGATATTTTTATAAGGAAAAAGAACCAGTGTTCTTAGAAAACCTAGAGGGCTCCCAGGCCCCTTCAGACATCTTGATCTTTAGCAAGAACCCAATTGCTAGGAACCAAAAAGCCACTTGTACCTAGATAGTGGATCTGCATGCACCTTGACCTCTGACTTCCTTAATCTGTTACTTATCAATCACACGTGTTATTTTGCTCTGCTGCTGCAGCAGCTATTGAGCAAGACAATGAGTTCAACTAACACAGATGCTGATCAGCAGTAGATCAGGACGGCATCAGTGCACGTAGGCATCTTCATGAGTACATATGCATATCATGAGGATACTAACAAGACTACGAATGGCCCTCAAGTGAATATCTGTTACTTAATAACATGATTCTGAGGTTACAGCATTATAAATAATTGAGTGTATGATGCTTGTTTTTTCCTTCCTTAGAAGCACCAAATTTAAAACAAAAACAAAGAAAGTTACAGTGAAAAAAAATACTGAACTATGTATTTTAAATTTATTTTATTTTGTTATTTGTAAATGATTTAACCTGTGTGCCCCTCAGTATCTAATTGGACTTGGATAACTCAGAGTTTCCATGTATAAAATGCAGATGCATTTTTATTATACAGCCTTCCTGTGAAGGAAAAACATCGTACAAAAAACAAAGATCTTTTAGAAGCTGACAGTAAATGTTGAACAAATACAAAACAGTTTCCATATTCTTTGAAACTATTAATAGCAGAAATAATAAAATTAGGATAAAACATAATAATGCTGGCATTCTTAGCAAAAGAATTAACATTTGGCATGCTGTCGTCGGCTAAGTAATTGTCGATGCCCAAGCCAGATAAAGGACAGAAGAGCATTGCCTATACCCCAGACATCTCTCAGAGAGCACAGCACGAGGGGCTGCTCCCTACCCAAATCAGGCTTGGGCCTACTCAACTCCACAGAGACAAAGGCCACAGCATGGTAAAGTCAGTCAAGCTTCTTTTCCCCCAACCTCCACACAGGGAATCATGTGACTGGGAAATTGCTAACTGAATTGATATTCTTGGTAGATTTGATAGGAGCCCCTGCCCCTACTGCAGGCCTTCCTCCCTTGACACTCACCCCCCAGCTCAACTTGAGCTCTATAAGCTAGCCCAGACATTTCAATAATTGTGAACTCAGGGTTTGCTGGATCTGGTGTGTGTGGGGTGTGTGTGTAAAGAGTGGGTAGAGCAGATGACATAGTTCTCTCTTCAAACTGCTAATAAACTAATATTGAAGTCTGTGGAAAATGGCTACATTGCTTTCTGGGTCTATCTCAAATTTTGCTTTAGGAATATTGGATTTGGGGTGCTCATCACTCTCACACCAGCACAGGAGACTTTTAAGTGCAGTGTGGGGATCGAACTCACATCTTCAGTGTTGCACCATAAACACCTTTCTATACTGAGTCACCTCCCATGCCCAGTATATACACTTTCGTTTGTTTAAATTTCCTTCTTCCTCCTTCCCCCACACTCTCTCCTCATAGGTCTCTCTGAAAATTTTATTTCATCTATATTTTCAAAAGATAGCGTTGATTTTTGTTGATCCCCCCGATTGTGTCGCCTTCTGCCCTTTCATCCTCGTACAGTCATGATGGACTGTTTCCTCACATGGAGTAACTCCGCGTTCACTTTGTGCTTTTCCCACTTCCCCCAGGAGCTGTGCTACCTGGATCTACTGACGTGCGGAGGTGTGGAGGCTTGACAGGGTGGTCACAAATGTCCTGTACCCTCTGTGGTCACATTTCATTGTCAGTGTCTCCTGCTCCAGGGCGCACATGTTTTCGCTCAGATCCTGCCAGCATGTGTGCAAACTGATTTAAAACTTCACCAATTGCAACATCCCTGTCACTGCTTTTTTTTTTTTCACATGGGTTAATTATTTTTCCAAGTTAATAAACATGGCTTTGTGTACCTAGTCCTTTTTTTCCACAGGGTATTGTGTTGTTGAGGACATGCAATTTTATTATCCTTTAAAAAACAGCGTGTTTTGATTTGGTGGTTATTATACCATGCAAACTCCATTTTAAACACTGTTGACCTAATTTTTGAGGACTTATTCTGGAATTGGTTTTTGTTCATATTTCTGGAGTGGCCTCTGGAGTCCCTAATAACTACCTGAGGCATTTAGCAAGATCCATCCATTATACGCATTTAATTCTATTTTTCCTAACACATACAAGATTTGCTTCTTATTTTGTGCACAGGATACTTTCTTCCCCTAATTATTTTTCTTTGCTTAGCTTCATGGATCATTTGTATGGGAGTATGTTAAGCAGCCAACAAGCTTAAGGACCCCAGTGCAGATTATGCGAGTTTTTATCTAATCTTTTTTCTCTTTGAGTTCATCTCTACAAGTTCCTTCCTTTCACCTGTTTCCTCTGAGTGAGGCCTTTGTCTTTTGTTTTCTCAATTTAGTAAAACTGCCATGATCTACTTGGATCATCTTTTTCTTCAGTAGGAACACACGCATATGTGTATGTATATGTATATGTATGTATGTATTTATATACATACACCTGAGTAAAGTAGATTTGTTTGGGGGCTGATCCTGCTGTTTCCCTTATTCTTATACATCACATTCCCACTGTGCTCATGTTGTTCAGTCTGAAAATAATTGTTTTGTGTATCTTGTTAAGAATTTTAAAAATTTGTGTGGGAATGCTATTCCAGAACTCTCTGCTCCCATATGGCAGAGAGCAGCAGTTTCCCACTTACTTGTAAATATGTTTCAGACCTCAGTTAACTATCAAAATTCAGACTGTTATTTTTCATTCTTCATAGGTATTTTATCTATAAAATTAAAAAAAATCAGGAGTTTTATACGTAGGTCATATAATGATGTCTAACCTTAGATCAAAGACATCACATGAATTCTACTTGACAATTAGCTCAGAAATGATCCTTGAAAAGAATTCTGCTTTTAATACACAATAATACGTTGTGTTTGTTTGTTCTGTTGTTTTGTTTTCTACCTCAGCCTTTACCGTCCCCTCATCCCTGCCGGGTGTTACTCATTTTTTATTCTTAGGATTTGTCATTTATAATGAGTTCATCAATTTTGTTTGTTATGCTGTTGGTTATCATGTGTCCAATCACCTAAAGTGGAATTGCATGAAGTCAGGAATCTGCCTTC
Source organism: Peromyscus nudipes (assembly GCA_902168325.1). Lineage (NCBI taxonomy): Eukaryota > Metazoa > Chordata > Mammalia > Rodentia > Cricetidae > Peromyscus > Peromyscus nudipes. The sequence goes on from CABHPH010124630.1 coordinate 7,591, forward strand.
TTCTCTTCTTTTATTCACTGACATTGTGTTTATACTCACTGGTGTATCTCAGTAGACACTTACTAATTGTATTTTGAAATTACAAATGAATTCAAATGAAGTTTGCTTTCTCTAGCCTAACTTAGGATAGAGGTACAATTGTAAAATTTAAACCATTTTTTTAAAAAATACTCTAATGTGATCACCAATGACATTCACCTTCTCGAATCCATGATCAGCACTCAGTACAACTTTCACAAAGTCCTATTCATTTGGTTTGTATATCCTCACTCCCTCTTGAATCTGTGCCTGTTTTTTTTTTCTTCATAAATTGTCTTTGTTGATTTTTACTGCATTTATAACCTCTAAATATAGGACTATACTAGGGGTAGTTAAAAGATGACTTCCCAGCTATATCCAGTTCTTCCCTGGCCTACTCTCCTTCTCAGTCATTATGCTTTAAAGTACTTCCTGTACTCATTATCACATGTGTGTGTCTTAGAACTGTATGTCACATGTGAAACCCAAATCTCTTCTCTAAATACATGCTTAGTATTCATACCTTGGTAATTTAGATATTTAAATAATGTGTTGAAAACATTATTTCGTTATCCAAACTTGCTTCTCCCTAAACACCTCAGGGTCAATGAATGACAGTGTACCATTCAAATTTCATATAACCTCAAACTCGTCTGCTCTATTTTAATTATTGAACAATCATTCAATAAATTGGCAAGTTCGCATCGGGTCCATTTTCAATATTTACCCACAAATCAGCTGCTGTGCAGACTCTAGCGCCACATATATGTCATCCATGATTCTCTCTCACTCAGATACCTCTTCGTGAGCCTGTGACTAGTCATCCTTCTCCTGTCCCCTGACATGTACCCATAAAACAAGCTAACTTTTCACAATCCCATAAAAGAAATACTTCACAGTGAAAAACAGACAATACCGCAATGCATGACTGCTGTGCCTTATATGCAAAAAGTTCTCCAGTGTTCCGCTGTCTTCTTCAACTTTACATATCAAGAAAACCCCATTTGTGCTTCTCCTCGGGGCAGTACCAAGTTCACTGCTGGCAGTTTCTGCTTTCTTGCATGAGAACATGATCAACCAGGTTTGCTGCTGTTCTATGGCTTCAGCAGTATCTGTTGTTTCTGCCAAGATTTCCTTGCTCACATAGCTTCTCAGTCTCAAACAACGTGAGCTTCACTGTAGCCGTCTTCCTGTTTGTCTGGCCCTTAACTACATCTGAAAATAAGTAGGCATGCCATGCTTTCCTCGTCATTCACATAGAGTCTCATATCCTCTACTCTTCACACCATCTAAACTACTTTCATTTATTATTTTTTTCTTAAAAAGTTCTATTCCCTCAGTACTCAAATCAGTATTACCTTACTAGTGCTCCCGTCATATAGTGTGGGTGGGTGGGTGGTGTGCATGCGTGCACACGCCAAAACTTAAAATCTGGATATTCATTGTACATTCATTCTTAATGTCACAAATCATACACTATAGTGTTCAAAGGAATGGTTCCTTCTGAGAGCTATGAAGAACTGTCTGTCCCAGTCATCTACCCATTAATTAAAGATGATGAACTTCATGGACCCAGGGCATTCTCACTTACTTTTGTTTCTGACTTTCATCTTCTTATAAGCATATGACTCATAATGGAAGGAAGCCTACCTCGATGATGCATGGGTAACTTAATTGCTCTGTAAATACCCATTTGCAAATAAAGTTATGTGCTCAGTTACTAAGCAGAAGATACAATTACATTTGGGTTATAATTTAACTTGGAGTGTTGAAAAAGAAATAAAAAAGACCAAGTGCCCCCAGGGAGCCAAGCTAGATATTATTACTGTTTAAAATATAAAAAAGGAACATTTTTAAAAGTACAAATTAAATTGAACTTTTTAAGTTTTAAGATGAACCTTTGAGAGCATAAGAACAGAAAGCTAGTGGAAAATGTGAAGGGGCAAATCAATAGATCAGAACAAGTAAGGGAGCAATGAAAAGTTCTCCACCAGAATGCCTTCATGCCCTTGGAAAGTTACCTGCCCTGACCCACATAGAGTCCCAGTTGGTAAACAGAAGACTTAAAAAAAGGAAAAAAATGGATACAAAGAGTTGGGTCGTGGGGAGTGGGTAATACCTACTTGAAGGAACGTGGACCGAAGTAGTCTGTGCAACAATAGTATTCTTTTTTTTTCAATGAATGTAAAGGCATTATTGAAAATAAAATTTAAAATTCATTTAATATTAGTACTTAGAAAATATTGTTATTTCCTGGATTCTCCAAAGCATCTAATGAATTATAAACCAGAAAAGATTTAGTTCATTCCTACACTGAATTTGCAAGTTCATTCTTTTTTCAATTATTTATTTTACATCTTGACTGCAATTTCCCCTCCCTCTCCCCCTCCCATTCCCTCCCCCGCTACCTTCTCTCTACCCCAAACCCCTCAATCCGTTTCTCCTTTGTTTCTGTTCAGAAAGGCATGACATCCTGGGTGTACTGGATTCAGGTAGGTATGGGAACTTGAGGGATAAGGTTGGAAGTAGATGGAAGGGAAGAGTAATGAGAGTCAAGTCTTGATGGGGGTGGCATTTTGGGGTCAGGTAGAAACATGATGCAAGGGAAACTCCCACAAATCTACAAGAGTGACTCAAGCTAAGACTCCTAGCAATAGTGGATACATAGTCTGAACTGGCCATCTCTTATGATCAGATTAGTGGCTACCCCAACTGTCATCAGAGAGCCTTCATCCAGTAACTGATGGAAACCGATACAGAGACCCACAGCCAAATATTAGGCAGAGCTCAGAGAATCCTTCTGAAGAGGGGGAGGAAGGACTGGGAGCCAGAGGGGTCAAGGATATCATAAGAAAGCCCACAGAAACAACCAACTAGGCTCACAGGAACCCACAGAGTGAACCAACAACCAGGGAGCATGCACAGGACTGACCTAGGCCTTCTATATATGTGACAGTTGTATAGCTTGGTCTACTTGTGGGACTCCTAACAATGGGAACAGGCCCTGTCCCTGGTGCTTTGGCTGGCTCTTGGGAACATATTCCTCATACTGGATTGCCCTGCCCAGCCTTAATACAAAGGGAGGTGCTTAGCCTTCCTACAACTTGATATGTCAACAATCTTATCCCAATGAATTAAGCACATGGCATCTGATGGGTCCGCGTTTCTAACAGTCACTGAGGAGCATTACAGGATTTAAAATTGTTTTCAATATTGTCACATGCTACTAAATAAGTCTGTGGGAGATGGCATTGTTCTTTTAATTTAAAACTTGTGTCCAAGTGGTATATTATTGTTTGAAATAGAAGACACAGTAAATATTTGTTGGATGGATGAAAGAGGAACTGATAAAGTAAGTAGATCATAAGAGGTGCTCAAATGTAAACTTCAGGAAGGATAGTTAAGATACAAATAACAAATTGATGAATGATGGGGCAGTAAATAACAGGTATGTAAACAACAGTCATTTGCCAGCCTCCAAATACGAAAAATGGTAATGGACACGTGAAGAAAACATCTGACTTTGAAAATTTAAATAAGTGATTAAGAAATGCAAGAGAATAAAAAAGGAAATATCAAGGTGGCCTGTGGGGTTAGCATTTAGATAGATGGGTTTGATAACAAGAAAATAATATCTCCTTACAGATATGAAATCAGGCGTGTAAATGACCAAAAATTGAAAATGGTAAAATGGGAGTCAAAACTGAAGATGAGAGTAGCAATTGTCTCTTTGATAAAAACAGATACAAAATATATTACGAATAGCTCAACGGGAACGAAGTCAAGTATCTCTAGTGAAAGGACAGGCAGCAGTAGCACACAAGGTGAATGCCAGGGAACCCTGAACACGTGCTAAACTAGCTATAGTTTTAAACAGTAGGACCACTTTAATTTACAAATTTGAATAAAATGCCATGTGAAGAGCAAGGTACTATGGGCATGGGGAGAGATCCTCCTAATGGGAGGGGCTTAGGAGTTTTGCTGAGCTGGGCACAATCCAGCTTGGCCCCTGTGAGAAGTCTCATTAACACTGCTGAGCTTGGGTTCTCTCACCTCTAAAACAATTGAATGAAATGCCATACTGTGACAAATGCCTGGCCATATGAGAGCTACTCAATAAATGTCAAATAGGTTTGGCTCTTTTTTTCCCCAAGTTATTTAATTAAATGAATTTGGAAGAATTGTCCCAACATGTACATACCAATAATAAAATGTCAACTCCAACTTCAACCTGGTAAAAACATGCAAATCATTGCAGAAAATTAGAATTACATCTGAAATCTTTGATTAGTATCATATTAAGGAAAATAAAAATGTATTTTCTTTTAAAAGCATACACTATATGCTTTATCTGTGTGTGTATGTTTGTACTCATTTGTGTGTGTGTGTGTGTGTATGTGTGTGTTCTGTATGCACATGAATATGTGAGTTGTGCACTCATGAACACACATGTGGAGACCAGAGTAGGAATTCAGGAGTGTTTTTCCATCATCCTCCACCTTACTACTTGAGATAGGGATCCTCAGAGAACAGGAAGGCCAAAATTTAGGCTAATCTGGCTGGCTGGTGGGTGTGAGAAGCCATCTGGCTTAGTCCTCAGCGCAGCTATGTGTAGCCATACTCTGCTTTTTAGTTGGAATCTGGGGATTTTAACTCAGGCCCCCATGCATTAGCATTCTTACTCAACGAATCATCTCCCCACCCAACACACTTTATTGTTTTTTGCATGCTCTTAATCTGTACTAACTAAAGAGAATTTTGGCTTAAGTACGTTTATACTTGATGATACTTTTTGAAAATATTTTGATCATTCAATATTAAGAAGAAATAGTTATTAAAATAGCAAACTTGGCACTTTAAAATTAGGATTATCTTCACATTTTCTAATGTATGCAAAAATTCATATAAACACCATTTATCTTTATAAACTTTGAAATTTCAAAGCACATTATAGTTTAACTGGTGATTATTTTTGTTGTTGTTATTGAGAATGTTTCTCTTTTTCCAGTTGAGATAATATACACAAAACAAGACAGCCATGTTCTACCTGGTTACAGTACTTACTGATATTATTAATGTTACAAAACAATTCATTAATTGAAATCCGAACACTCAGAAGTAACTATTAAAATATATATTTTTCAGAAGTAGTAGGCTATCAACAGACTTCAAAAATTACATATAGAAAAGGTATTAAAATTACTTCAGTGTAAATAAGAACCACTTAAAGAGCAACTTTAAAATTTCACCCTATACTTTGCTATACAAATTTTAAAACACAAAATTTACATGTAACAGATTATCTTTATACACAAACACATGGGTAGAACCAGAAAACACTACAGAATGAGTTTACCATATCAAAAGTATGAAACATTAAGCCTCTCTGCCCACATCTCCTGTGTATCCCACAGACCATCACCTCCTGGACTCCCTCCCAACTAGTTACTGTATCCCAGCCCCCAATTCAGGAGGAGAAAATCAACCAGATAGACAAACTCCTATTCAAAATAACTAAAAGGCAGAGAGAGAATATGCAAATTAATAAAATGGAAACTGGAAGGGGGACATAACAGACACAAAGAAAATCCAGAGAATCATGACATACTTTAAAAACCAATGATCAAAAAAAAAAATCTAGAAGAAATGAATAATTTCCTCAATAGGTACATACCTACCACTTACCACAGTTAAATCAAGATCAGATATACAATTTAAATCAACCTATAACCCTTACTGAAATAAAAGCCATTATTAAAAATCTATCAACCAAAAAGAAAGGAAGGAAGGAAGGAAGGAAGGAAGGAAGGAAGGAAGGAAGGAAGGAAGGAAGGAAGAAAGAAAGAAGGGAAGGGAGGAAGAAAAAGGCCCAGGGATAGAGTTTTAGAGCACAATTCTACCAGACTTTGAAAGAAGTTAGTACAGAAACTCCCCAAATTATTCCATAAAATAGAAACAGAAGGAATATTATCCTATTCGTTTTATGAGGCCACCATTACTCTGATACCCAAACCACATAAACACTCAACAAACAAAGATAATTCTAGACCAATTTCCCTTATGAACATAGTTGCAAAAACACTAAATAAAATACTTGCAAACCAAACCTAAGAACACATAAAAAACATCATCCACCATGACCAAGTGGGCTTCATCCCAGGGATGCAGGGATGGTTCCACATATGACAATCAGTAAATGTAATCCACCAGATAACCAACTGAAAGAAAAATATGATCATCTCATTACATGCAGAAAAGGCTTTATAAAAACCAAAAGCCCTGTATAATAAAACTCACAGAACAACCAGGCATGGTAGCCCACACCTTTAATCCCAGAACTCTAGAGGCAGAGGCAGGCAGATCTCTGTACCAGGCCAGCCTTGTCTACAAAGCAAGTTCTACGACAGCTAGGGCTATACAGAGATACCCTGTCTTAAAAAACAAAACAAACAACAAAAAGTCCTAGAATAATTATGGATACAAGGGACATATGTGAAAATAATAAAGGCAATTTACAGCAAGCCTATAGCCAACATCAAATTAAATGTAGAGAAACTCAAAGCATTTCCACTAAAATTACAAACAAGACAAGGCGGCCTGTATACTCGATGTCTATTCCATATAGTCTTTGAAGTTTTAGCTGGAGCAATAAAATGACTAAAGGATAGATATAAAGGGGATACAAAATGGAAAGAAGAAGTGAAAGCATCATTATTTGCAGATGATATGTACATAAATGACCCTAACTATTCCACTAGGGAACCCCCACCGTAGATTAAACACTTTCAGCACAGTTGAAACTCAAAAAAAAGAAATCATTAATCTTCCTATTTACAAACAACAAAGTACTGAAAGAAAATCAGGGAAATAACCTTTCACAATGTCCTTAAATAATATAAAATATCTTGGGGTAATTCTAACCAAGCAAGTGAAAAACTTACATGATAAAAAAAAATTAAAAAAAAAAGCTTCAAGTCTTTGAGAAAATAAATTAAAGAGGATTTGTGAAGATGAAAAGATCTCTCATGCTCATGGATCAGTAGGATTAACATAGTAAAAATGGCCATACTATCCAAAGCAATCTATAGATTCAATGCAATCCTCATCAAAATTCCAACACAATTCTTTACAGAACTTGAAAGGACAATTCTCAACTCCATATAGAAAAATAAAAAACTCATGATCGTTAATACATTCCAGAACAATCAAAGAACTGCTAGAGGTCTCACTCTCCCTGATTTCAAGTTGTACTAAAGAGCTATATAGTAATTAAAAAAAACACTTGGTATTGACATAAAAATAGACATGTTGATCGATGGAATCAAATTGAAGACCCAGACATAAATCCACACACTTCTGGATGTATGATTTTTGATAAAAAAAAGCCAGAAGTATACACTGTGGAAAAAAAGAAAGCATCTTCAACAAATGGCACTGGGCAAACATGATGGCTGCATGTAGAAGAATGCAAATATATTCATATCTATCACCTTGCACAAAACTCAAGTATAAATGGATCAAGGACCTCAACATAAAACCAGATACACTAACAGTGATGGAAGACAAAGTGGGGAATAGGCTTGGTTGCACTGACACAGGAGATCACTTTCTGCAAAGAACACCAATAGCACAGACACTACGTTGGGCAATTAATAAATGGGACCTCATGAAACTGAAAAGCTCTGTAAGGCAAAGGACACCATCAATAGAACAAAATGGCAGCCTATAGAATGAGAAAATATTTTTATCAACTCCATATTTGATAGAGGACTAATATCCAAAACATATAAAGAACTCAAGAAACTAGACATCAAAAACCAAATAACCCAATTTAAAAGTGTGGTACAGTTCTAAACAGAGAATTCTCAGTAGCAGATTCTCAAATGGCTGAGAAATACTTAAAGAAATGTTCAACATCTTTAGCTGTTAGGGAAATGCAAATGAAAATTACTTTGAGATTCATCTTATACCTGTCAGAACGGCTAAGATCAATAACACAAGTGAGAGCACAATAACCTGGGGAGGTTGTTGAACAAGGGGATTACTCCCCCGTTGCCGGAGGAAGTGCAAAATTGTATAGCCAGCATGGAAACCATTATGGCGATTCCTCAGAAAATTAGGAAGCTATCTACCTCAAGATCCAGCTATACCACTATTGGGTATATACACAAAGAATAATCTGTCCTACCACAAGGACACTTGCTCAATCATGTTCATAGCTGCTTTATTCATAATAGCCAGAAACTAGAAAAAATATATATGTCCATCCACAGCAGAATCGATAAACTCTGGTCCATATATACAATAGAATATGACTCAACTTTTTTTTAAAAAAAAAAAAAGATGACATGATGAAATTTGCAGGCAAATGGATAGAACTAGAAAAAAATAATACTGAATGAGGTAATCCAGACCCAGAAAGACAAATATGGTATTAATCACTTATAAGTGGATATTAGCTGTTAAGTAAATAATAACCAAACTACAATTCTTAGACCCAGAGAGGTTAGGTAAAGAGGAAAAGTCTTAGGGGACACATAGATCTTCCTGTGAATGGGAAATAGAATAAATTTTGTAGGTTGACTTGCGGCAAGCAGGGACAGAAACAGGAGGGAAGAGGTAGAAAGGAGATGGGATAGAGGAAGAGCATATAGGGAGAAAATGTTTGAATTGGGAGGGAAGGGCATTTGAAGAGTGGGGTGCAAACCTAGTGCAGTGGAAACTTCCTGGAATCAATGAGTGTGATCCTAGTGAGGATTCCTAGTAATGAGTGATAAGAAATCTCAAGTGGCCATCTATTGCAGCCAGGCAAGGGGACTGGGTTGCATTAAGGTGAGTTGTGACCTAGGGAGTCCGGTGGAGCTCCCCAAACAACCCAGGCAAATGCTAGCACAGAGATTTGCTCTCTGCACACTGTCAGCCTGTCCCATTGCAAAGGACAACATGCAAAGTGCTTATTGAACATGGAGAGGTCTACATAGAGCCTTCTCCCCTATGTTCTAGTCTCTTTGGTGTTGGGGAAGAAATCTGCAGGCCACTGGAAGAGAAACATGAACACCAACCCTGCCACAAAACGTTTAACATATACAATCTGTCCTTACTGCAAGATGTACTGTTGGCAACAGTGGTGCAAAACTTGTAGGAGTAGCCAACCAATGTCTGATTTAACTTGAGGCCCACTTCACAGAAACGGCCCATGCCAGACACTGCTTGGGTGGCCAGGAACCAGAAACTGGATAGCCCAGAGACTTAGGGAGAAACCAAACATGACCAGAAAAAAATGAAATGATATTTAATGATATTCTGTTATATTCATAGATCCCTGCCTTGTCCAGTCATCATCAGAGAGCCTTCCTCTGGCAGCAGATAGGAGCAGGTGCAGAGACACAGATCCAGACATTATGCAGAGAAAGAGTCTAAATTGAAGGGCTCCATCCAGTCCCTCCACTTGGAGTGCAGGGAATCCCATGGAAGAAGGGGGAGAGAGATTATAGGAGTCAGAGGGAATGGAGGACACCAGAAGAACAGGGCTCACTGAATCAACTAAGCAGGGCACATATGGGCTCACAAAGTCTGACACGGTAAGCACAGGAGCTGCACGGGTCTGCACCAGATCCTCTGCATCTATGTTATGGCTGTTAGCCTAGTGCTTTTGTAGGACTTGTAACTGTGGGACCTGGTGAATCTCTAACTCTTGCCTGTTCCTGAGACTCTTCCTCCTAATGGGTTTCAGTATCCAGCTTCGGTGTGAGAGCTTTTGTCTTGTCTTATTGTATTCTGTTGTGTCAGATTTGGTTGTTGTCTCTTGGAGACCTGCCTTTTTCAACAGAGAGAAGGAGGGAAAGTGGATTCAGAGGAGAAAGGAGTGTAGAGGAGGAGCTTGGAGGAGTGGAGCGGGGGAAACTTGTTGGGATGAATTGTATGAGAGAAAAATCTATTTTCAATAAATAAGTAAGTAACAACAACAACAACAAAAATGTATGAAACCTTTTGAAATCCACCCCATGTTTTGTCTTCCTTAGAAATTCAAAGATTTCACTGACTGAATTCACATTTTTATCCTTGGAATTGATTCTAAGCTTAAGGGAAGAGAAGCATCACTCAACGTTAGCTGTTCAATTACTGTTTCTCCACTGTATAAAAGTAACTCCACTGCCATATTCACTACTGGAAACAAAGTAAAATTTTCTTTCACTCCTTCAGTCAGTTAAATATGACCCTACATTTTTCATTCCAGTAGGGATTTTTGTGATTTTTCTTCAACCCAAGTCAAAGTATGCAAAGACATGGCCTAGGAATGAACTTTGACTACAGACAGGATACAGAACTTCCCCAAAATTTCTGATATGTTTCACATATCTCTGGGTAGTAAATTTGATTCAAATTATAGAGACCTTATCATCCTTAGCCAAGTAGAAAATATTAACTTCAGTGAGAAGACACCATTGTTCCCAAGTCTCTGAGCCTTTCTAAGAAACTCACTGTGTACTAGAGGCGTAGGAAAAAAACAGTGATTTCCACATGATCAGTTAAAGGGTAACAAAGTAGATTATTCTCTAAATAAAATAAAAGACTCCTGTCAATGTAGTGATTATATCATAGTGAGATTAGAAAATCATGATAGAGGCATGCTTCCTTCTCGTTATGTACTTACCACCCAGAGAGAACAATTTACTTAAATAATTGAAAGGATTTTTGTATACAAAACCCCCATGTATTTACCATCTAGTACTGAAAAAAAAATTGAATCAGGTACAGTTCTTTTATAAAGCGTAAAAAGATGTGTTTATTAACTGTTGAAGAATTAATGAGCAGTGCTTTCCACTCTCCTGAGTGCCTTTTCCCCAAAAGCTGGAGGAGGGCTGCAGGCTGAGGGAATTATTGAAGGGCCTCTCTCATAATGCACCATTTGCATCAGTGACTATGGCAGATTTTTCCTAGCAAGTAACATATAACATCATAACACAAAACAACATTTATTATCAAGCAATATGGTTAGATATAGTTAGATATAACTATAACTAGATATATAATATAGTTAGGTAATAAGCATAAATTTATGGGATTTTATATTTCTTAAATAAGTCTTTCTGATTTAGAGCATTTGCCTCCTCGTGCTTCCCTGGGATAGAAAATTAGTGTTAAAAGGAGATGAATAAAAATGCACTGGAGTGTCTAAACAAATTTTCCTGAGAAATACAATGCATTTTTTAACAAATTCCAGAAAGTTTCCTCCTGTCACAGGGCATAGACACTTCCCTAAATCTCCATTTGCCCAAATCTGAACAAAGGACAAAGAAGCCGGGATGATGTTGCTGTAGTGTACTCATGGATGTGTGCAGGTTTGTGTGTGTTGTTTGTCTCTATTGTCCTTCAATTCCAGTGGATTGCCAGGACCCAACTGATATTCCCTTCATATTCCCTGTTTCTGAGGCCCTGAACTGTAACATTAACTATACTCCTTTGCTTCAAAAGGGTTCACTTATGCCCCCAAATCTACCAAGTACTTACTACTCTATTTCTTCATGGAATTAACCCATAGATCACATGTAGTATGCTGCCTATTTTACCAGGCCTTGCTCAGCTTCCCTTACCACTTTGAATTGTAGCTGTGAATAAAACAAAAGAAGTCCATCGAGTGTAAGGATGGCAGTTACATTTTAAAATACATGAGCATGTAAAAGTGTGCGTGCTGCTCCACTGCAAATCTATCTGCTGTTTTACTGGCCTCTTAAAGGTGACATAAAGTTGTAATGAAAGGAATTCCTTTATCTCCTGCACATGGAATGTTCATCACAGGATCAATTTTTGGCAAAGTGAACGCACCTTCAATATTCTACTTAATTAAAAACACTTAAAGCTATATGCATATTTACTTGAACTAGATTACAATTTCTATAATTTCCATAGCATGTAGGAGCAGCCTCCTGTTTCCTTTTGTCTTAGTTAAGGCATCCATTCCTGTGAGGAGACACCATGATCATGGAAACTCTTATAAAGGAAAATATTTAATGGAGGTGGTGGCTTACATTTCAGAGGCTCAGTCCATCATTATCATAGTGGGACATGGTGGCAGGCAGGCAGACATGGTGCTGAAGAGGTGTCTGAGAGTTCTACATCTTGTGCTGGCAACAGGAAGTGGTCTGAGACACTGTGTGTCACTTGAGCATATGAGACCTCAAAGCCCACCCCCACAGTGACACACTTCCTCCAATAAGATCATATCTACTCCAACAATGCCACACCTCCTAATAGTGCCACTCACTCCCTTTGGGGTCCATTTTCTTTTAAGCTACTACACTATCTTATTGTATAAACATTTAATTTAAAGCTCTAATATTAATGATTTTCTTATTTTTTCCTTATTTTTAAATTTGATAGTATTAGTTCCTATTTCTTAATTTTTTTTTCTTTTTAAAATGTTATTTGCTGGCTTCCCATTTGCAGAAAAGTATAGCTTTCTGTTCCCTAACCTGACCTCATGCTCACCTCCCTTGCTCCATATCTTTGGAATAGAATTCAGAGTTAACTGAGAAGTGATTACTATTGTGCGTTCTTTCTGCTGGCAACTGATCTTTGTAAGGTGGGAAGAACATCATAGTTCCATTTCAATCTGCAGTAGCTCGTTTCTTCTGGAAACCTTTGTTTTTCCAATCACAAATGCCAAGTATATCTTCTCTATTTAAGCAGTTACAGAAAAATATTCTACTGTCCCATAGTAGTAGTCCTTAGTATCAAAGTATCAAAAGCAAGCACTAGTTGAGGAGTCATCCTAATGGTTTCCTTTCAACTTTATTTCCTATTTGAAAGACCTGTGCCTAAATACAAGTCAAATGTGACACTGTGGGAGCTAGAGCTTCAACTTGTAAGTTTGAATAGGTCACATTCTGTGTGCACCATTTGTCAAGCAGAAATCTGTTTGCAATATGTTCACCCACGTCAAAGAACAGCAAATTAACAACTGTCCATGGGCAGCCCTCCATGTGCTATGAGGTGACTCTTCAAATAGAAACTGTTGCATAGTTGTTGGCTCAAGACTGGCTTTCCCTGCAGCAAGGGAAAACCCACACTCTCCACTGTGTTGGGTATCAGAGTCCACTTTCGCTTTGCTCACACTTAGATTTTGGTAAACCACATCTTTTAGTATCTTCCCAAGAACTGTATGCTGTTTGAAAACTAATCTGTTAAAAATTCAGTAACTACCCTTTTACCTTCTTTGTTTTCCTTCTTGAGAAAAGAAAAATCCCTAGGATATAGAATTCTAAGTGGAAAAGTTTTTTTTTTCAGAAATTTCTTTTAAAGAATTGAGGTTTTTTTTTTTTACTTCTAACTCCATAATAACTGTCTGTACACACACACACACACACACACTCACACACACACACACACACACAGAGAGAGAGAGAGAGACACACACACACACCCCACTGAATTTCAAATTCAATCTTGCTTGCTGTCATTTCATTAAATAACACTAACATGAATGCCTGTGCATTTACCTTATCACAGCAAGCCAGTCAACATAAATGCATGGAGGCATTTGGATTCTCCATCATTAGTTTTTTGTTTTTGTTTTTGTTTTTTTCTGTTTCTCTGATTAGTATTCCTCATGTTAATTTTGCTCTCTTTGTTACCCCTCTACCTCCAATGCAAGTTGGGTTATTTCACAGACGTTATGCTACAATAAGCAAGTCTTACTATTGGACAGTTTCATTGCCCAAATTTGATTGAATTGGATTGACATTGTATTTTGGACCTCGTTAGAATTCATAGAGGAAACTGGTTCTCAGTTCCCTTCTCTTCACCTCCTAACATGTAGATATTATTTCATTAACTCAATCCTGGATGAGAATATATGATGTTCTCACAATTTACTCTTCTTTTTGAGTTAGTTTTATTATGTAGTTTATTTTTCTTTGTAGGTCCAGTGTTCTTAAGCTATCTTCTAGGCCTCTTACTGAATTTCCCTTTGTTATTTTGTATTTGATTTCCAGAGTCTTCTGGATGATTCCTGAATGTTTATGGGTTGCTTGATTTATTTTGTTCTGCTGTATGTTATTCTTTTTGATATGCGCATCATGGTCTCACTTTACACTTAAGGCGTTTATTGAATATCAGTATCTTCTGAATAGATATTGTGAAACCGATTTCTTCACCCACATTTAGAGTATGTTTCTTCTGCTTCTCTGATTTCTCTTTCCTTTTTTCGGTATGAATTTTGTGTTCATTCATTCTCTTTTTCTTTACTGTTGCCCATTCTCTAAAATGTCCAGTGACTCTTATGGACTAAATATATAGGAGAGAAGAATTTAAAACTGAAAAATGCTAAGAAAAAATGCTGATAGGATGGTATTATATATGGTTTCATTAAAGGGTAGTCAAATATTGCACCAGGGATTTCTGACTTTGTATACTCATATGAACATATAAGTGCATTCCCATGTGCAGGAACACACACACACACACACACACACACACCCCTGAATATAGGGCATTTTCTCTTATGATGCACCACTTCCCCAAGACATATTTATTTGAAGGAGTGTATAAAATACTCCAAGCAATTTGTTCTCAATCAACTAAGATATTGCATGTACCTAGGCTCCCAAATTTTTCTTTCTGACTTAGAAAATAGAGGATGTACAGAACGAATTGTCTAAATAACATACCTCTTCTCCCAGGGCTCAGAAAGTAACCAGGAATGCAAATGAGAGATCTAGGGAATCTGCTCCTTTCCCTGACTTTGAAAGAGTCCTACATACAGCCCCGCTTTAAGCAGCATCTGGCCCCTTCTGTCCTGAGGCTTTTGAGGTCTCCTTGCCAACAGCATCGTTTGTGATGCATGTTCTCTTTAAATCTAAAATTTAACTTGCTCTGGATGAGTCAGTTGCCACTCACCTACTTACTTTCTAACTTCCAGATTTCTACTACTGTTGCCTCATCTACTTAACTTTTAGTCCTTATGGGTGTTTGTATTAACTTCTTCCCAGTTTACTACAATCAGGAAGAAATGGATTGCATCTATTTCAATGAAAGCTTCCCAAATTCATGTTGTAAAGTTAACTCTAGAAGTTACTATACATTAATTGTTCAGGTAATATGGATATATATGTATATATATATATGTATATATCCCTGCTTCTCAACAAAAAAGTTTAAAATTTGTAACATTAAAAAGCCATGTGAACAAGACTGACACAATAAACAATAACATACACACACACACACACACACACTCACACACACACACTCACACACAATGTTCATTTCAAATTCACTACTTTATCAGATCCGACTGGAGCACTTTTATGCCCAAATATTTAGAAAATCTCAAGTTGTAATTACATGAAGTAAAAAAGATCTGGATTAAAATAAAGTAATATATGTGAAAAAGGAGAAGAGTGATGACATTTTAAATTTTTACTTTAGTTTGTGTGTCTGTGTGTGTGTATGTCTCTCTCTGTCCTTGTCTCTCTGTCTGTCTCTCTGTCTCTGTCTCTGTCTCTCCCTCTGTGTGTGTGGGAGGCACATGTATGGAAGTACCCACAGAAGCCAGAAGAGGGTAGTCCAGACCTCCTGTAGCTGGACCTACAGGCAGTTGAGAGCCACTTGATAAAGTTGCTGGGAGGTGAAGTTGGGTTATTTGTGAGAGTAGTACATTTGGTTAACCACTGGAGCATCTCTTCAGCACTGACTTAAAAAAATAAGTAAAACAAGTATTTGAGAGCTTTTCTGATCATTTGTTTAGGTGATATCAAATGACTAGTTTCTGGGCTGCCATGGCAAACCATCTATAAACTCAGGTTAATCCACAGAAATCTACTGTCTCACAGATCCAAATACTAGAGTCTGAACTCAAGGTGGTGACAGAGCTGTGAGGGGAGACGATATTCTAAGAGTATTTCTTTGGCTCTTTCATTCACTTTCATGTTCCTTTGAAACTCTTCATGTATATGCCTTCCTTAAAATTTTCTTGTATAAGACATAGTTACTTTGGGTAGAGACTTATAATAGTGCATTTATTACTACACTAAACTTTTGTCAATATCTTATCTCTAGCCATTGAGAGTAAGGTCTTCAACATGAGAATTTTGTGGAAATAGAATCAATTCATAGGAACTGTCTTCTAATGAAGGGTGGGAATGCGCTTTCAATTTACAAATATACGAGTAAAAAGTTCAAGGAAATTGCAGTGACCATGTCATATGGCCAATCATATTATGACTTACTAATCCAAATCCATACAAAAAAAGTGCAGTTAAACTATCTCTTAGAAAACTGAAGTCATAATTCAGTAATTCATTTAAACCATTTAGTTTCATTTAGAGAAGTTTGGGCTTAAAAACTACATCACAGAAATTCTGTTAAGTCAAAAGTTACCCAACTGATCCCTACATACCTTTTCAAACAATGACTATTTCCAGTCCCCACACTAGATAACTTGAAAAGAATTTTCAAAACAGCATATATTTTTAAAAGAAAATCTCCAGTTGATCCCATTATACTCTGCTTGGAACCATCTGCTTTCATTTGAAGTTCGGGAAATTCAGGCCATCTTAATAAAACTCTATCTTGTAGGACATATTTAGCTAGAGGATTACTAGAAAGCAGGGAGAAGATTAGTAAAACACTTGTGTTGACACAATGTATAGTGTTTTTAATGTTAAAATAATTATAACTTTATTGAAAATGTAAGGTCACACATTTTCATTATGGTAGTTTTATGTTTTCTGGTTTTTTTTTTTTTTTTTTGTTTTGTTTTTTTTTTTTCTTTTTTTTTTTTTTTTTTTTTTTTGTCTGTTATTTCTTTGTTTTGCTCAAACCAAGCAAAAACTTTGCATGGTGGAAATCAAAGTTCATGGAAGGGGTTTCAGGAAACTTACAGACGATGTTCTGTCCACTTCACAGCGGCTGCTCAGAATGAAACAGGCCTCCGCATTATCCATCCTAAACACAGATGGGAAACAGAGTCACCACATTGAAATGCTGCTGGAGTAAGTGTGGCATGGCCTGGGCTACACCCTACATGTGTGTCCTTAAGCTTAAAGGACAGTTGGATGTCTTGCCGAACATGACTACATTTGTGAGAAAAACAGCTCCAGAATTAATTGCAGAAAAAAGAAGTTGAACTTAGCTGTTATATTTTCATTAATATGCTTTGCACAAATTAGGAACACTGCTGATCTTTATTTTACGGATAACTCATCTCAGCTACAACTACTCAGTTAAAGAGTGAGAACAGATATGCGTAGTGGTTTTAAGTCAAACTCCACTGTCTGTTTATGTTTCCAGGAGACTGTTCAACCTTTTGTTCCAGATGCTTTTTTCCTCATGATAATGTTTTTTCATTCTCAAAATTAGTAACTTAAAAATGTGTTTTCGTCCTTCATAAGTAGCAATTTCAAAACACAAGAATGTTTATTTTTCAAATGAAGAATGGTTTATCTTTCTGGTACACTGTGATAAAATTAGGTTTTTGACAAAAATAATGTTTTCACTGGAGAAGAGAGACAAAAAGCCCAGGAAACTAATCCAAACAAAACAATTCTGAAGAAAACATTGAGGCATGATTGCTAAATGACATTGGTATTGGACAACATTCTCTAAGCGTCACTTTCAGGAAAGCAGTTAAGTCATGCAACTGACCTTTGGGACTTGTTTGGAGACTCCTACTCCTTGTTCCTTGCATGGGGAATTATGCTGAAGAATGTATTAGTTAACATTAAATCCCAAATATTTTATAGGAAATTAGGATTAGAAATGTACATACAATAGATAGTCTGTCACCCTAAGAGATGTCTTGCTCGGCCCAGCTCTTAGAACAGTCTAGCTGGACAACAGTCTCTTGTTATCCCTTTTTTATGATTTATCCATTTTCAATTCACATGGAGAGTTTTCTGTAAATGGAACCCTCTTTTTTTTAAGAGAATCATTTTGTTACTAGTATCAACACATAGAATCTATCTGAGATATTTATAGTTAAAACAAAAAGCCTAAATTCAATTCCCAAACAAAAAGTTTCATCACACACATGCATATCAACACACCATGGACAAGCTGTGTGAAGAACTTAACTCATAGTAATTTAAGGAGAATGATGTATACAGACAAAAGAATATAGAGCTTTAGAGGATGCAAATGTGGCAACATCCTCTAATAATTATATAGATATCAAATAAGAAATAGTTAAATCTCAAATTCACGTGAGAATTGGGTAACATCTGACTGTTTACAGAAATGTCACCTGCAGTATTTAATAGAGATATACTCTAAGACAAATCATATACTCTTAAGCTATTTAGCTTTCCATTATTTACCATTCATTCTGTTGTGGAAGTTTCTGCTTAATCTTTTGTTTCTTTAAATAAATAATCAAATAAATCAAATTTCAGCTCAATTTATTTTCCTCTTGATAAATTAAAAGTATCATCAGAATTCACAACTACTGGGTACCTAAGCATCACTTGGGACATTAGGTGAGTTATGCAAACAAAAAGTCTTAGGTTATCAACTGTGATGAGGCAACCTTTACATTTAAAACAGTACATGAGAGCATCCAAGAAGAAACATGAAAGCATGCTTAAGTCTTAAATTGGCAAAAGGTATCCAGCAAAGCCTTGCCAGCTAAAGATTTCTCCTGGTTTTGAAACTAAGGAAATGGTTTTGTGTTAGCCCTGATCCCCTGGTGACCTCAGTCCTCTGAGTCCATTCCTTCACTCCGCTTCTGTGTTAGAAGACCGATTTCCCATAATAGATGGTTAGACCAGGTCACTTTTAAAGCCCTGTTTACAGACATATGGACAATATGAGGGCAACTCCACAGAACCTCTCAGGATCCTGTTTCCTCCAGCTCAGAGGACTCTTCTGACTTTGACCCCAGCAAGGTAAAAGGTGTCTGTCACTGAGTGCCTACTGCAACCTTCTTAAAATTCAAACTCTGACTCATGATTTGATATCTCACAAATTATTTAGTCCAACTCTTTCATTTGTGAAATAAAAGCAGAATTGTGAAATTTGGAGACTTCTCTATTGGGAAGTCTGAACACCACTTGTCTATCTCTGACAGCTAACGCAATTCTATCATGGCGACTTCTCATCACATGGTGTAGACATGCCATCTTAGACATCTGCTTTAAAATAAAAGTAGGAAACAAGAGCCTGTATTTCTAGCATTTTTATTTTAAAATTAGTAAAATGGAGCTAAATTTTTTATTTAAATATGTGTGAAATGTATCTTGCAAATATTATAAGAAAAAAAAGTCATCAAAGGACTGAAAATTAAAAGATGAGAGATAGAACGTAGCAAGGATGCCTACTTTGCTCTCAGGAGATCCTGATCTTTAAGTGCTGAGCCTTGAAGGTAGATCACTCTCTGGGACCACATTGGAATCTGTAGCACCCTTCGAACTTGCACATCCATCTCCGTAGGACACAAAATCACCACATAATAATCCTATTCGAGGTAAAATGGACAATGACATAAATACAACCATGCTTTACGTTATCCTACAGAGGTACACAAAATACTCACAGAATTTTTCCTTAATTATGATCAAGTTGAAATAAATTCTTGGTAATAAATGAAGCTTACTTTTAAATTCAGAAAAATTAAATAAGACTGCACTATGATAAACATAAATTGAGGAATGCAAACAATCAGTCAGCCTGAGCTATTTTAATTGCATCAGTACCACAGAGACAATCATGGAGTACACACTAAACACTCCTTCAATTTAGTTAGCACTGCAGAGTGAGTGTAAAATGCACTCTGGATGGGAGAAAGAAAGGTTTATGAGTCAATTCATACTTCAAAGTGTGGCTTTTTAGACTGAAATATATTATAATCATTTAACTAATATTATAGTATGGACTGGTACCTAGGAGCAACTTCTGATGAATATTTGTATAGTTAGGAGATTTGAAGGTATATTGAAAACAATAAATGATAAAAATGGTTTTAGATCAAAATATTTCAAAGTGCACCATAATTTAGAAACCTGGCAAACGCATTCAAAACGTAAAATGACTTAAAACTAATCTATAAGAATTTGGCTTCTCTGGAAACCATTCCCTATGAGGTCCTACTAAAATATATCTATAGCAACATATTTAGTATTTAAAATCTTTATATTGTTAATAGATAGACTTAATTATTATGAGATCATTTTATTAGATTTTCTTAAAATAATATATAATATTTATAAAGAAAATTATAGTGTGTGGGAAAGTTTAAGAACATAAGTTAGGAATAAACAGTGTTAAATCAATATACTATGTATTTTAGACATCACTTACAAATTGTATTTTATTCAGCATTGTCCTTTGTTTTACTCACACAAATTCATTCAGGAAAAACAAAACAAACAACCATTTCTTACCTGAAGTAATTGCACTGGAAAAAAATTGCCTAAATGTGCTTTGTCTTTAATAGTGCTTTGTCACACTCCAGAATGAATACACAAAAAGGAATTTCCAGGCACTGGAGAAATGTCTTGGCAAGTAAGAGTGCTGGGCACACTTAACATAGGACCTGAATTTGGTTCCCAGCACCCACACTGAGCAGTTCACAACAGTCTACAACACCACCTTCAGGGATCTGACACAATAGTTAGCTTCTGCGTACAACCATACACACAGAAGCACAGACACATACAAACCCACACAGGCACACAAAGACACACATCTACACACACACACATAAAAATTAGAACCTTACAAGAAGGAAATTCCATACTCTCACATTCCTATCAGCAATACTTCTTCTTTCTTTTTTTTTGGGGGGGGGTGTTCTCTGTGTAGCTTTGAGCCTTTCCTGGAATTTGCTTTGTAGACCAGACTGACCTCGAACTCACAGAGATCTGCCTGCCTCTGCCTCCCGAGTGCTGGGATTAAAGGTGTGCGCCATCACTGCCCGGCTTCAGCAATACTTCTTATAACTACGCTTTCCATGATGGTTTCTTCATTGTTTTATTGTATTTCATATTAAAACCCACTGCTTTGTAAAATTTTCTTTTATCCTTTACCCAAGAGAGAAAACAACAATACTTTAAGTCCAATAAAATGTTTGACTTAAAGCAAAAACAAGTCCCACCTGTCTTTTAGCACAGGTACAGAAGGGAACCTCAAGGTTGTTTATTCATCCAGCATTTTTACTATGTGCCTCATTAGTCTTTCATTTATCCTTTATAAATGTGAGTATATAAATAAAACCACCAGAATGCAGGCTGCATTATCGGTTAATATACTATTAAGTATGATGCAGTATTGTACATAATATAATTCAAATTTACCTGCAGTCTTGGATGTGCATAGAATTCATTTAGAAAATCCATAAGTAGGTCGATCTTCAATGAGCTGACACACAGGACAACGTGCTTCTCAGTCTGAGCTCTGTGACGACTATAGTTTCCACCTGACTTTTGTCTCTCCATCCACAAATAGGCTAATTGCTCAAACTGTAATGAATTTTCCACATGTGAAAGAAAAACATCACACAGGAGAGTGAAAATCCAGTGCAGTGCCCCATTTGTGATCAGGTACAATGCATGTCTTACTCTTGAAATAGCTGAGTTTCAAATTATCAGGATTCCTTTCAATGAGAGGCTGACCATGTGATTTCCACAAAGATTACAATGAGGCCCTAAGGCCTCAGGTCTCCATGGAAACACATTAGAATGATTTTACTATTATACCATATCAGGCCACTAAGATGCTAGGCTATGTGCTTTATGTCCAGGGAAGTATGATGCAATATGCCATCCACTGTGTGGAAAGTAACAGTTCTGCCAGCTACCAATTCTTCTGCCCCATAGTGTCTGTATCCTGCAAGGGGAGAGAGCTGCATTGGCACACACAATGCACTGTGCAGCAATGAGTGATGTAGAGGAACGTCAGGGAGGTAGGCATGATAGAATGAAATGGTTAAGGTTGTTTGATGAACACGCAAGGTTAATTTTCATTTGTCATATTGTGTTCCTGATTTGTTCACTTATGGGCATTCAGAGCCCATTATAACAAGGAATTAGAGACTGGTCATGGTTTATAGCTCTGCCCTTTGCAATCGGTCTACTACCCAAAATGCTGCATAATGTGCACACACAATGCTCAGAGATTGCTTTAGTTGATGGACATGAGAAATCAACGTTTTGTTTTTGTTTTCCTTTTGTTTTGTCTTTCAAGACAGGATTCCTCTGTGTAGTCTTGGTTGCCTTGGAACTTGCTGGGTACTGCAGACCAGGCTGGCCTGGAACTAATAGACATCTGCCTGCCTCTGCCTTCTGAGTGCTGGATTAATGGCAGGTGCTACCACTGAACGGTGAGAAATTAACTTTTAACCCCCAGCAAATCATGCCTCTTTTCTTTCATTTCCCAAATTTAATTCCTTAATCTAATATCCTATCATTTAAAATTATATTATATCATAACTAGTGATTTCAGATAATCTATATTTAAAAGAAAACATGTTGAATAATCAAAGCAAAATGTGGGCTATCACTTGTGACTTGGAGGCAAAAGGTGTCTAATAAAATTTAAGAAGTCATTTCTGAAATAATGTAAGAAATTCATGAAACTCTTCGTAGCATGTCTTATAATAATAGTGTTAAATAAACAATCATGTCTTTTTTTTATTAATAGAGATGTTCAATATTCCATGGCGTTGCATGTTGCCCAGCTCTACAAAGGTGAACAAGGTTCTGTTTACCTGTATGGGGAGGACCACAAGAGCAACGCAGATCATAGCAACGACAAACAGCTTGGAGGACCACGTTTCCGGAGTGACATCCCCAAAGCCCACAGTAGAAAATGTCACAATGCAGAAATAGAGGGAATCAAAGAGATTGAGTTTCTTGCCAATTCGCTCCAGATGCTGAATTCCACAAATGCTAAAAAAGCAGATATGCATTTAATATTAAGACTCACAAATTGGACACGTTATTTTTCATTGCTGTTCTTTGAAAACCAAAACACATTTCATAAAGACATTTTATAATTGGCCTATTGATATGAAAATTTCCCCAGAACAATATAACTTTGAAGTTTTAACTGCTAATTAGTTACAGTTTTGTTTTGTTTAATAGACAAAAGTGTTAACCACAATAGATGACTCCCAGAGACATTTAATGCATGTTAAGGCAAAACAAACAAACAAATTAAAAAAAAACAGAAATTTCTAAGTCTGACACAAGTCAAAATAACAAAAATCTTTCATTATTTAATTTAGGAAGAATAAAAGTTTATTAACTTATGTGTGGGCATCTAGAGAAAACTGTCGGTTAACAATAAGCAAATCATGTAGTTTGAACACCGGTGCTGCCAATATTCTAGTTGACATTAATTAGCTCTTGTCAAAATACTGAGAGGGGGTGGCCCTTTAAGAAGGATGGGAAGAAATGGATTGCTGTCATTATTGTGGGGAGAGCTTTGATGTTGGTATAGTTTATCCTGTTGTATGTAATGTTCCTTTTTCTGAACAACCTTAAGTTACAATCCCAACATTTTTTGACACATTAAGAACCCAGGCAACTTTGAGCACCGTTATGATGAACTTCCCAGATTTTAGAACTGTGATACAACAAATTTCTGTTTGGCTCATTATAAATAATTCAGTCACAAATATTCTGCCATACAGCCACAAACCAAACTAATACACAAGTGTCTTTCAAATGGGAGCCTACAGTGTAAGACAAACTTCTACAGAAAGCAAATGATATGTAAAAGTCCAATGTAGAAATTCTTAATGATAGATATCCACAAATTAGAATTACTAAAATGGCATTAGATATAGCACCAGTACTTAATTATAAAATAAAAAGTAAAAGATTATGAATATTGAATATATCGTACATGTAGAAGGGTAATAATAAATTTCCAACATGAAACTCAGTATGCAAATACAATGATTTGAACAAGGATGCTCTAATTTATATATCAGTATTAAAATGTGGAGACTTCAGGGAATGGAAAATCATGATGGTGGTGTCCTCAGACACGAGGGCAGTCAACCTTATAAAGGGACTGATGATAAGTACATCAAAATGTCTAGTCATTCTACATTCTGCCATGTGATGATACAGGAAGACACTGTCTTAGAATTAGAGAGAAGGCCCTCACCAGACACCAACTGGGCCAGAATTTAATATGCAACATCTCATTTCAGTCTGATAAAAACAAAATGTATGTAACTTATAAATTATTCATTCTCACACATTTTTGTGGAAACGGATCAACAAAAGATATCAAAACTGAGAATAGGATTTTGGCTTAGTGAATGCCTACAGATGAGGAATCAGCTTTGGGAATGGAAAATGGGTAGAGGCTGGAAGACTGGTAACATGGAGACAAGGAAGGTATCACATTGAATGTGCTGCTAAGGGCAATTCTTTCAGGGTTCAGGAAAATGGGATTGTAGCAGAAAATTACAGAATTACAGTAGAATTTTGGTCTAACATTATTTATTGAAGATGATCCTGATAAGTCGGAGGTGAGAAATGGATGTTTTATTGGAAAACAGAGGAAAAGCTGTCCTTGTAACACAGCTACATCACTTGACTGCATTAAGTCCATGGCTTTTTGAAAGCCAGAATTTAAGAGTGGTAAGTTAGAATCATTGGAGCAGTAATCTGTAAGTCAAGTATTTGGGGTGTTTCACAGCATCTCCTGATGATATGCTAAAATCATATAAGAGAAAAATGGTTTAAAGATGCAATTTATAGGGAATTCTATCTTTAGATAGAATAAAGAGAAACACGATGACCTGCCCTGGAAGAGCACCATCCTGATAAAATTGTGAAGAATAAAAGTATTTCTTATGAGAAGACACCAAGGGTGGGAGATTAGTATGAAAAAGAAGACAGATGTGCTTCATCTGCACAATAGAAGGAGCCTGAATTCACTCCAGAGATCTTTGGAACCATCATGACTCCCACAAGCTAAAAATAACATGGCCTGGAATTTTGTAATTGTTTTAAGTGAGCAAACCAAGCTCCCACAGAATTTCTAGGTTTCTATCCAGAGTAGCCTCAGCTCTTTGATCCCTTCATTGCAGCACAAAGCTCTTGAGTCACTTCATGTGGGTCCAAGTACAACACTAAGTAAGGATGTATGTTGGACAAGACTCCCTCAGGGGACACAGAAAATAAACTTGGGCGGTTATCTCATTGGAACAAGGCAGCAGCTGCTCAGAGTACATAGTCCTGGTAGAACTACTTCATCTAGCTATCAAAGCATTTCCTTCTGTCCAGACAGAAGTGGGTTAAGATGGGAGTTGACACAAAAAAGCCCCAGTGTGATAATGTCTCGTAATATGTTAATAACATGAAGGTGAGGCTTCCTCAGACAACTCCACTGAACAGCAGGAATCATGCAACATCTGGAAGAGTTAGTGCTCCCGCACTCTCAACTGTGAAGTTCCGTGTGTGGGCTGTGCCCAGAAAAGCCATTTGAGTGAGGCTTCTCAAGGCCTTAAGAACTAACCCTTGCTCAGTGTGCCTAGAACTTCTGACATGGAGCTATAAGAAACTATCCTCAATCCCAAGGATTGCATATTGTTTGACTTATCAGGTTTTGAACTTATTTGTTGATATATTAAGGTAAGACTTTTAGAACTACTGTTTTAATGAAATGTGTTTGCTTTATTAACTGTTTTTATTTGAGAGAAAAAATAAACTGGAGCATGCCCTCTCAAAAATTCAGGTTGAAAACTAAATGTCTAATGCAATAGTATTAAGCAACAAGACCTTTAGACAGAGCACGGACCTTGTCAATAGCAACAGTGACTTTATAAAAACACTAGGGAGAATCAGCTACTGTTCCTCCCACATCTCACCATGTGAGGACACAGCATCAAGTCTTAGAAGTAGAGAGAACCCTCTCATCAGACATGGGCTCTGTGGCTCCTTGACACAGAACACTCAAGCACTGAGAACCGAGAAATAAATTCAGGCCTCTTGCAAATTACCCATTCTCAAGTACATGTCTAACCGCACAAGTAGAGTAGTGTGATTAAAAGTACCATTCAGAAAGGAAAGAGAGAGAGGAAGGGATGGGGAGGGAGAGGAGAGGGAGGGAGGGAGGGAGGAGATGAAGCAAGAAGAGGAATCGAATACCGATAGAAGTTACAAGGATAAACTGAAACAAGCAGAATATAAGAAGTCGAGAGAGCACACATGACTGTTTATGGGCAATCTCCAGAACAGAGACAGAAAACAGATTAGTGGCTGCCTTGCCCGAGAGTGGGGTGTGAGGATGAAAGTGTTCTAAAAGTAGATTGTGGTGATTGCTAGAAACTCAGTAAATATGTTAAAATATGATCGAATTTAAACTTAAGATGAGGGAATTTGATGATGTGTAAATTATGCTCCCGAAAAATCTGTTAAAACTCAGTGTATGCTTTTGGACAGCCACTACAGCTTCCGTGTGTGAGCAGACAGCTCGGCTATGAGAGCCATGAAGAAATACATTAATGGTTGGAAGTAAAATCAAAGAAATCCACTTTCTAGCCTTTTAAAGATGATCTATTTGTCTAAATCCCATGCCATACTTATTTATCCAGTTTTATTTTTAGAAATTGTTTTGTGTAACATTAAATCAGAACTGTTAAATAACAAGGCAGGCTCCTGGGTAGAGGATGAGGAAAGACAATGAGATGCAGGACACTCAGAAAAAAAAAAAAAAAACCTTGATTTAACTTTTCTGTTTCTATTTCTGCAAACAGGTGATGATTTCCATTCCTCATCTCTAAATTGAACCAGAAAATTTGTTTAGGAACTTTGAGTCACAAGGGCACCGGCCTGGTAAAACGGTTCCTATCCGTTTATTTGCCTGGTTGCTGGTGTAATTAAGCCATCAGATGCAGTTTCACACCACTAACAAGAAGAAATGGATGTTCTCAATAGATGCTCCTTATGTATAACGACACATCCTTTAGAATGTGAATGTTTATATATAACTTAAAATATTATCTAATACTTATCTACTTATTGTACACACACAGTTGTGTATGTGCATATACATGTGTGTGTCAGAGTCAGAGAACAGCTCCACAGTGTTTGTTCTGGGGATCAAACTCAGGCTGTCAGACTTGGCAGCAAGCACCTTTACCCACTAAGCCATCTCAATGGCCCTAACTACAACTTTTACTCCATATAAAATAGAATTTTTTTAAAAATTGAATTAATCAACGTATTTCAAGGATTCAAGTGTTATTGGAGAATGTTGCATTTTGGTTAATTACACATTAAATCTGATCTGTGATGACAGATAAAATAATCATTTCCTAATGCAAACATATGTTATCTAGATTTATATAACAAAATGTCATTGACTGTACTTTTTAGCTTCAATTTGTCAATTTTAAAATGTATGTACAAAAATAGTTTGTATATAATTTGATATCAGGTTTCAAATGCCCACTGATTACAAACTCTCACTGATTATAAGCTTTCTCAGATTTGTGGTGTCCTGGTTCTTAACAGACCTTGTCAGCTCTTTTCTGAAACCATGAATCACCCCATAAAGAAGTTGGGGCACTCTATTGTAAACCGTGAGTTAAGCCCTGAATTGACATGGTGAAAGTCAGGCCATCTTGTCACTGTGTGACTAAACTTGGAAAAGTAATATCTTGATCTCGAGTAGCTATGGCTGTCTGCAATGGGTTTACAAAGGTGGGCTTGCCAACAGTTCAATTTGTTAGGGAGGGAGGGAACTAAGGGGTCCTAGCCATCCTTGCTGAGATAGTGTCTACTGATAGAGTCTGGGAAGTACATTTTGCTTACTTGTATACCCCCTTGTGAGTAGTCCAGGAGCCAGTGGAAAGTTCTAAGCCCATAGTCACATTGACACATTGAAGAGGATGGCTAGGTTATATATATATATTTGAACCAACTCTTACCACTTATTCCCTCACTGCCAGGTGTGTGTGTGTGTGTGTGTGTGTCTGTCTGTCTGTCTGTCTGTCTGTCTGTCTGTGTATGTGTGAGCATGTGTGCATGTGTGTTGTGTGCATCCTTGGTTTCCTGGAAGGATTAGAATATGTTTGAAGAACTTTACAGAAAATCACACAAGCCTATCAAATTCTAAAGTAAGAGCACACGTACTATAATACTTCAAACCTTTCAAAACTCATAGCCTCTTAATAATTATTTTGAAAATTTACTAGTTCTAAGTTCTTATTTTTTTTTAACAAAAGCAGTGTCAAGACTTGAAGTTTAATAAAATGGCAGACACTAAACTCCTCTGATAGTGAGTCAACCCCCTAGTCTCATTCTCTGATCCCTGTTAGAGATAGTCACCTTGGGCATGTACATGTGTTGATTGGGGGTGGGGGCCCATTTTGCATACAGACATGAGAGAATATTTTGAGAAACAGTGGTAATTTGTTTATTTTTGTACTAAAATTTCAAATTAAGTATGTATTTGGATTATTCATATTTTAATAATAATTCATTTGGTTGTGGGAAAGGCATTAAGAAACTGCCTGCAAGATAGGGAAATTGGTCAGTTATTGGTACAGCAACCAGTTTTTAAGCCCAACACAATTGTAGCACTGGAAAAAGTTTTTACTACAGTTTACACAAAATTAATACTGAACTTATGCAATACTTATTTTGTCTGGAACTCTGTATCTAATAACATGCTTTATAAGGACTCAGAGCTATTAGATAATGAAAATATATTTTAATATAGATAGCTATCACTTCATTCACAGACACAGTGCAGCCATTATTTACTGAAAAACTGCAATTCTCTCATCACATTTGATGAGGTTGGTTATTGTGTATCTGCATGCAGAAGTAGCCTTAGGGAAGAAATGCATAGATTTCCTGATTAAAAAAAAAGACTGTGCTGAAATACCACATATTCATAACAAAAATATTCTATTTGCCTTTAATTAAAAAGATAGAACATTTTAATCAGTTAAGTACAGGTTAAAAACTTTAATTATATCCAATAGTTTAAGGTAGGTAAAAAATTTTACAAAGCAGTTTTTTTTTTACTAATAATATCTGCAATTAAATATTTTTAATCATCTTAACTTTGCATTGTCTGTAATTTAAACTTAATACTGTTTTGTGACTGGATAGCTATTT
This sequence comes from Peromyscus nudipes, assembly GCA_902168325.1. NCBI lineage: Eukaryota > Metazoa > Chordata > Mammalia > Rodentia > Cricetidae > Peromyscus > Peromyscus nudipes. The sequence goes on from CABHPH010124630.1 coordinate 36,696, forward strand.
CTCATTACAACTTATCTAAGTATAACAAAAAATTTACTATTGTCTATTATTTGCTTAAACACTTGAAATAGTTTACAATTTAAAATATAAAGCATAAGCATATAAACCTTTTCTAGTTAATGATTTGCTTATTTACTATACATAAAATTAGATTCATTTATAATGATTTAGTAGATCAAAATTAATATATACTTAAGAAGATTGTACTATGAAAATTTTTAAATAAAAATTATTTATATAAACCTAGTACGTGTCATAAATCTGACTTGTGTTTCATAATGAAAAAATAGGTACCAGAGTGATGATAAGGCTCTCCCTTTCTAAGCTTGATGACCTAATTGGAGAACCTGGAATCCACATTAGAATCAGACACGATTGCACATGCATCTTAATTCCCACTTTGCCTGGGAATTGCTTTCTGGGAAATGAGAGATACAGGCTGTAGACTTTCTAGAATCACAAGGGCCTACTAGCTTGGTATATTCAGCAGTAAACAAAAGGAGACTATGTTTCAAACAAGGTGGGAAGAAAGGATGACACTGAGGATGTTCTCTGCCTCATACTCATGAACATATTCACACATCATAAAGACACTAAAACCATGGTTTTCTATATTGTAAAATTGTGTTACATTATTTCATACAAATAAATTTGATGATGATTTCTTTGATAATAATAATTATTAATAAAAATCAGAGTTTCTCAACCTATAGGTTGTGACTCCTTTGCGGGTCAAGAGACCTTTTCACAGGGGTTACCTAAAATCATGGGAGAAAAACAGATATTTACATTACAATTCATAACAGTAGCAAAATTAGTTATGAAGTAGCAACGATGGTTGGGAGTCACCACAACATGGATAACTGGATTAAAATGTCACAGCATTACGAAGGTTGAGAAACACTGATACGATCAGTCTTGCACTGAATGTTATGGATGAAGATATAAATATAGGGCAAATTACTTCTAACTTACAAGAGGGAGAGTCCCCAAAATCTACAGTGAAGGGCAATGCCACTGCTAGTAATATTGATGCTATTCAAACCTTTTTTTATGAGTCTGTGCTAACCTGAATAAATTCCTTAAGTTATTTCAACTTTATGATCAACTGAAAAAGAAACGCAATGACATTAACTTCATTATTAGCTATTATGAGAATTAAAGGAGCAAATGTTCCATGTAATACCTAGCACAGAATGTTTAATTAATCCCTGGATAATTTTGTTAATTGTTTCCAATCCCTGCATGAAATAAAAGCATAGAAATTATTTCAATATAAACATTAAATTTTTTTTTTTTTTTGGTTTTTCGAGACAGTGTTTCTCTATGTAGCTTTGCGCTTTTCCTGGAACTCACTTGGTAGCCCAGGCTGGCCTCGAACTCACAAAGATTCATCTGGCTCTGCCTCCCGAGTGCTGGGATTAAAGGCGTGCGCCACCAACGCCCGGCAACATTAAATTTTTATACAGAATAGTTAACTATAACAGAGTTCATATTTTTGTATTTTGTTTACTGCAGTGTTTTGTGTGTGTGTGTGTCTGTGTGTGTGTGTGTGTGTGTGTGTGTGTATACCTGTTGTATACCTGTGGAGACCACTAAGGTATTTTAAAGATACCAAAATTCCATATACATTCTTTTTTTTCCTATTTGATAAAAATATAGTGACCAAAAGTAAACAAGCACTGGAAACAAATGCTGAATAATAAATACTCTGTTGTGTAAATGTACCACATCTTCTTTAACCATTCTTCAATTGCGGAGCCTCAGGAAATTTGAAGGCAAATGGATGGTACTAGAAAAAAAAAATCATTCTGAGTAAGGTAACCCAGACCCAGAAAGACAAACATGGTATGTACTCATTCATAAGTGGATATTAGCTGTAAGGAAAGGATAACCAGGCTACAATCCACAGACTGAGAGAGGCTGGGCAACAAGGAGAGCCCAAAGGGGGACACATGGGTCTCCCTGGGAAGAGGAAATAAAAAAGATCTCCTGGGTGGACTGGGGTGGGGTGAGATAGGAATTTGAGGGATCAGGTTGGGGATGAGTGGAGAGGAAGAGTACTGGAAAGATGGCAGGGAGCTTTTCTGGGTCAGGTAGAAACCTGATGCAAGGGAAACTCCCACAAATCTACAAGAATGACTCCAGCTAAGACTCCTAGCAACAGTGGATACATAGTCTGAACTGGCCATCTCTTATGATCAGATTAGTGGCTACCCTGGCTGTCATCAGAGAGCCTTTGTCCGGTAACTGATGGAAACAGATACAGAAACCCACAGCCAAACATTAGGCAGAGGTCAGGGAATCCTGCTAAAGAGGAGAAGGAAGGATTGGGAGCCAGAGCGGTCAAAGACACCACAAGAAAACTCACAGAAACAACTAATCTGGCTCATAGGAACTCAGAGTCTGAACCAACAACCAGGAAGCCTGCAAGGAACCGAACTAAACCCTCTACATATATGTGGTAGTTGTATAGCTCTGTCTATTTGTGGGACTTCTAACAATGGGAACAAGGGCTGTCCCTAATGCTTTGGCTGGCTCTTGGGAACCTATTCCTCATACTATATTGTCTGGCCAAGCCTAAATACAAGGGGAGGTACTTAGTCCTACTGCAGTTTGATATGCCATGCTTTGCTGAAACCCATGGGAGGCCTGCCTCTTTCTGAACACAAACTTAGTAAGAGTGAAGAGGGAGGGCAGAGTAGAGGTTGGGGGAGGGAATGAGAGGAGAAGAGAGAGGGAGGCAAAACTACAGTCAGGATGTAAAAAAATTAACTAATTTTAAAAAAATGTTAACAAATGTACCACAGTCTTTGCTTTCTACATAATAAGAGATAAATTGACTATGAGGACAAAGTCAGATATTACAGAAAAAGACTTAGCACTGGGAATATAATCTATTTTGTTCTTTTACATGAGTGGGCCAAAACAACTGTTAGGAGTGAACATCATTAACGTGCTACAATCCAATTAGTAGACTAACAACTTAAATCCACTGTTAAGAACTATTTTTCTTTGTGGTTTCTGTGCATGTGTGCTTTGTGTGTTTATTTTTCTCTGTTCAAGGAAATAAGAAGTTATAAATCAAGTTTTAATATAGTCTGACTAGCAAAAAGGAGTATTCAACTTTGAAATCTGGAAGTAGAATTTATTTTTTTCTCAAACTTTCACCTTAAAAACAACAAACAAAAATCATAACACAAGATGAACAAGAAAACTGATGATCAAGTTTTATAGATGACCTTGTAGATTGTGAACTAGAGATAGCTGGAACTAATGCACACAAATAAATGGTTTACAACTAATTTGCTGTTAGATTCCTTAATGTTTCCTTTAAATAAAACAAACACAAATATATAACGTTTCAGAGTGCAAAATACTATGCAATGCAGTGTTTGTAAGATATCCTTGTGAAACACTAACTGGAATTATTTTTAGTATACCATTATTTTTTTAATTTTTCTTTTTAAAATTCACTAATATAAAGTTATGATATAAGTCTATATTTAAAGAATGGTGGGAAGTGGTGCCTGTGATTCACCTGCTGATATTGGGAGTTCTGTATTTTTCTAAAACAGTAACAGAGTTTGGGTTCAAGATGAGTTTTCTCCAAGTCCCCTGTGAACAGTAGGCAGGCCTGGTGATACTGCCACAGAGCATCCGTCACACACATTACCAAAGACAATGACGGAGTAGATAACAATGCTATGGAGATTTAGACAAATAAATAAATAATAAACAAACAAATAAAACCACCCGTGCATTCATAACTAGCTGTAACCTTGCCTGCTCCTTCCCTGAGGCTTCCGCTCCCCCCAGCTGTGGAAGCAGGAGCAAGAAAGAACAGTTTCTAAGTGAGATGCAGAGTTGGGTCATTTGCAAGACAAACCCACAATCATTAACTATTGACAAGTGTAATCATAGTTGACCTTTGGACGGTTCACTGCCATCATTTACAGAAATTGACAATGAATTCCTGGTAAGTCAGCAAAGCGGGGAAGATTCATCACTCTTCTGGGTAAAAATTTCAACATCAGGGTAGTGACTTGTTTGAAAGAATAGCTTGGTCTGTTATTCCGTAATACAATGGAAAAGCGAGTCTGGCAATAGACCATTCAAAAGATTCAGGGCTCCATACACATTCAAATACATTTGATAATGCTTGATATAAACCCAGATTTTCATCAAAAGACATTTTATTGAGTTAATGATTGAGAGAATTAATTGGATCTCTTTTTTTTTTCTTTTTAGGACTAGCCACATTAAAGTAATTCCACCAAACATTAACTCAAAAGATTCAGGTGTTGTGAACTAAACTGTGCAAAAAAAAAGTCCACAGTTTGTGCTTTGTAAATATTTTAGAATCACTTACTCCAAAGTCACATGCATACTTTATACCTTTGTTCATGCCCTGTACTAAGTAACTCTGGATTAATCATTCCTTAAGCATAATTCAAGCCAACAAGATGGTTCAGCAGGCTAATATCAGCCCTATGACCTGAGTTTGATCCCTGGGATTCACGAGGAGTCGGCTACTGCAAGCTTATGTCCTGGTGTGTTCCTGCACACCCACACACATATACACAAAACAAATGGTAAATGTAATTCACACTAATAAAAAAGAATTTAGTAGTGAAACTCTTAAGGCCCTGAGTGCATAGTTTTGCATCTGTTTTATTGTTTGAAAGGATCAAAAGAAGCATGTTAAAATGCCACATTTTACATACTGTGTTTCTATTCTTTATATCAGTTTCACTTTACTCAAAAGTTTCTTAGAGTTTGGCCAAAGCTACTATTCCCTTCACAGATCCACAAGAATCCACAGTTCTCACTCATCATTCTATACGATTTACCAATGTTGGTCTCATTTCACAAAGTACAGAGCATAAACACTAGTCCATCACATACACTGTACAGTAGATCAGCACAGAACCTGTGTGGTCCTACTCACATGGAAGCTTGATGACCAGGACATGTTTTTACAAGGACTGTGACCATAGAAAACATAAATCCATAAATTTAGTACCTGTGTGGAAAGGAGGACTCAGAATTGGAACTCATTAAAAATGTGAAATCCCATCATTTTGTAAACTGGAATGCTGTTAGATCTCATTAAGAGTGATTTTGGTTAAAAACAAAACAAAAATAAATAATCAAACAAAGTAACTATCACACACCTATGCAAACATCTCAAGCATAGTAACTGTAAGAAAAATAAGCTTTACTGTACAGTAAATACTTAGAGCAGAAAAAGTTGTTTTTGACAACTTCCAAATATAGAATCTAATATGAAAAGAGAACTCATTTCTTAAGTAATATTTATGTAATTATTCTTCTATTTAGTGTTTCATCTGCTTTGTTTAGTCTTTTTTTTTCACCAGTTTGATTTGTTTTTATTGTTTTGAAGAGAAGTAATTGTTAGGGATTGAACCAGGGCAAGCATACTCCTTTGAAGTGCCAAAAAAAAAACACTGGCTCCAATATCTTCATATATTTTTTGCTAATCTACTTATTTGTTTCACTCATTTAGTAGAAACATAAAGTAGAAATTATCTACAGCTACAATCTATGCATAACAAAACAAAATAAACTTTTTTCCTACATTATGAACTTAATTAAATGGATTCGACATTGTCTACTGTCTGTCTGCAAAATATATCCCTTTAACAAAAATTATATTGAGTTGTAATCCATCCTTTTCTGTAAATAATATTTTAAGCAAAACGATAACAACTATTAAATATTCTGTAAAACTTATATAGACTGAAATGCTTGTGGGGCATTACTATTAGCAATATAAAGAGATGGAATAGATAAATGTTCGTGGTGGTGAGGGTGGGTAATATTCATTGTACAGCATGTTTGTGTTGCATCGGTTGTATGCAGCACTGATCATGTGTTCATTTTCATCCATAAAGTATTAAGAAAATGTGCTTTGTCTTGATAAGAGGTGTTTTTCACTGTGAGTTTTGAAGAAGACAAAGACAATGCTATGGGACAAAATAATGACTGAAGTCCATTAAACTAAATAAAAATAAAGAGATAAATCATTATAATTCAAGATAATGAGAAGACATAAACAGAGTCAAGCAAACTTACCTCTGAGCTTTCTAATGTGAAGGGATTGAGTCTTAAAGAGACAAACATGGATTCTACTTACCACCAGCAAAGCTATTACATTTATTTTATTGTTTTAAGTAAGGTATCTTGCAAATCACAGTAGGAAAAGGCAGTACATAAACTGATCATCCTATATTCCTATTAATCAATGAAAGTATTTTTGGCTTCCTGTAAAACTTTTGTTATTGTTCTCTCCTGATGTTGTAATATAAGCACTTGTACTTTTAATTTTCCTCTATTGTGAATCATAAAATGTTTAGCATTATCTGTTTCCCAATTTAGTATCAGAAACAGTAAGGTGAATTTGCAAAACATTTCATGTAAATATCAGCACAATATAAATATGCAAAGCAGTACCCACATGTTATAATATTCTTCTCTAGTGAAATTTGACCAAATTAGGTGAGACCAACTTCAGCAAAAGAGAGATATTTCACAGAAAAAAGATACACTTTAGACTTTCCAAAAGAAGATAGAACATGCTAGAGAGGGATGCAGTTAGCATGATGGAAGAAGGAAAACACAAACAAAAAAATCCCAGTAACAACCTAAAAAGCTAAACTACTTTCTAAGGAAAACAGATATAGAATGTAGGTAATAATTAGTAGGGAAATGGTGCAAGTAATTTATAACAAATTAATGATTCTTTTTCACATATTTCAAGAGGCATGGGATACTTATGATGAGAATTAAATGTATAGAGACAACACCCTCTCTGTTCTACTTAAAGGGCAGTTTAGCTGCCTTGGTTGGATGGTCTGGAACACACCCAGACAGGACATATAAACTTCTCACCCACCTATTGTCACAAAAGTTATGACAATTTAAATTAAGTTGATTAGGAGGAGCCAAATAAGATGCTGCGAGATGATGGTTAGCAGGAAAATCCATAGAATTTGTAGATTGTGTTTGTAACAGCACGTGTTCTATCAATAATGAATCTGAGCTGCCCAAAGAATAGGCAGAATTTGCTCTTTTACAGATATGGACAATTTGGGTGGGAGGAATTAATGCTTTTCTCAGGCAAATTTGTATGACAAATCTAAGATAAAATGCCACTGAAATATTTGAACATAAAGGTTGTGATTAAAGCACTAGAAATTGATGTGATGAAATTATCTTTTCATAACTGTCAGGTCCTCTGAGAGACGTTTTCAAATTCCAATATAGAGAAAAAAAATGAAGCTTCAACATGCTTGCTGCCAAACCTACAAAGAAAGCAAAACTTAGAACAAGTTCTGTCATAAGTCACGACATAAGCCCCTTTTCACAGAAAGAAGAGATCCGTATCTTCTTTCTTTCCATGTGTGACTACAAACGTATTGGAGGAAAGATTTCTATCAATTAAAATGTAAACGTGGGCTAGAAGTAGCTTGAAGCAACTGGCTTGTGGAATCCGGTGACAGAATTTCACTAAGTGGAAACAGATTGAAAAGTTCTCTAGACACAGGACGCCACTTCCCCACAGTTTTAGAGAGCTGCACTCACCACGTCCTTATAATCCAATCATGGAAGAAGGAAGTACACAAACATATTTCCTGCCAAGAACTTGCTTTGAAGAATGGTTCTAATTTCCCCCAGGTAAATTGTCAGAGACACTGGCTATGATGTACTGATGCTTGAATCTGACAAAAGCCTGGTAATAGTTCTTAGTTGCAGTCTTTTGCATGCGTGCATCACATGTCTAGATTTTAACTTCTGGGGATATTATTATGCCACAATATCCATGCTGATATATTCAGAAAAAAAACTAATAATATCTATTACACTATACAATATGATACGTTGCATACTCTTAGGTGGAACTTATCCATGAGAAGTAACACAATGTAATGAAACATTCTGGGGAAGGATGTATAAAAGGAGTGAACCTATGTGTATACTTGTATTCTTATGGGGTATGCATATATCCAGTGTGTGTGTGTGTGTGTGTGTGTGTGTGTGTGTGTGTGTGTGTGTGGTTTCTATACATATGAAGTGTGTATGGAGTATGTGTATATAGAGAGAATGTGTGGTTTTAGGTGAGTGTGTATACATATTTGGAGTATGTATAAGTTTATATATGGAGTGTGTACACATGGAGTATGCATAATGTACATATAGATTGCATGTGTCCATGCAGAGTATATTGTGTGTATATATGGAGTTTATGTGTGTGTGGTGTATATGGAGTATATTGTGAATGGTGGATATGCATATGAAATGTGTGAGAAAATACTTACGTGTGGGTTTTCTGGAGGGTGTCATCACATGTCTAGATTCATGCTTATGACTCTTATACACATGTAATTATTTCTTCATTTAAACTTGTCTAACATTAATACTGAGAGTGACAAGGGGAACAAGTCTTCCATTAGTTTCAGAAACTTTTTAAATATTTCTGTTTTTCTTCCCATAATAGAAGACTAGGAAGAGGTTAATGGTTTTAAAGAACTCTATTTTCCTTTCTTAAGAGGTAACTTTCAAAAGCAAACAAATATAGAAAGTGCAGAGCCTGCTCTGAGATTTCTTTTTACATTACTTTCCTAGTTATTACTTACATAAATATCTCAGGTATGAAAATAATTAATGTCATGACAAGTACAAAACAATTTCTGTTGAGTGAAAAGGAAATACAGAGGAAGTTTACATATTGCTAAATTTAAGGGCTGTGGAGATGACTCAGTGGTTAAGAGCACTGGCTGCTCTTCTGGAAGCCCAGGGTTCAATTCCCAGCACCCACGGGGTAGGTTACAATCATTTGTAACTCAAGTTCTGGGAAAAAACAAACCTCTCTTCTCACCTCCAAAGGGACTGCATGCACATAACGCACAGATATACCTGAAGGCAGAAAACCCACAAACATAAAGTGAAATTAAAGGCTAATTTAAAAAACCTAAACTTTACAATTTGTCGCTAGAGTGTGAGAAAGCTAAAAATGAGTCTCCAACCAAATAGAATGAGGCTATATGTAAATCAGAAAGAACAGACAGGGTATAAATTACTTTATATACTGCAAGGAATTTTTATTATCCTAAATGATGAAGACACAAATGAAGAGCCTGGAGTGAGAGCCGGGACTCCTTCTTGTGCTGTTTGAACTCAGCAATGAGGGTCAGCTGACGCCCAGAACGGTGACAATTGCCTGAAGCCATGGCTATATTTATACTGGACTATTGGTCTTGGGCTGAAAATCACTTTGAAAACTCTTCAACAAATCATCCAAGTGGAGCTACAGCTCTGCCCAGAGGAAATAATGGATTCAGAGAAGCTACTAAATTCAATCCTAAAGCATTTTCGAAGTTGTGAGCCTTTTCCTCTCCAGAATTTATTTTCATATTCTGCATGAATTTATTTCACATACTGGGTTCAGTTCTTAAAAATAAAGTGAACCGCCACAAGCATTCCAAATCACCAGCTTACATGCCATTATTTGCCATTCTATGTTTAAAAAGAAGTTCACATTTACGTTTGTTAGTCCGCCAGGTTGATCTCAATCCTCGGGGGAGTCTTTGCCCTGGAGGAGATGGAAATGGGGGGTGGGCCTGGGAGAGGGGGGCGGGGTGGCAGGAGGGGTAACGGGGGAATCTGTGACTGACATGTAAAGTTGAATTATATTGTAGAATAAAATAAAATAAATTCAAAAAAAGAAACATGAAGAAAAACACTATAATTAAACAGAAAAAAAAATAAAAAATAAAATAAAATAATATCGCTACCCCCTTCGGCTTTTCTTCTAGCCCAACCTTACTCCTTTGTGATACCAACAGACCCACAGAATCACTCTCCACCATGGATCCCTAGTTGGCACACTGGGCTAAGACAGGTTGCCTGGCTCAACCCCCCCCCAAAATGCTTCTTCCTGCAGAAGATTGGAATTAACATAGAAACACAACTGTACAATGTGCAGAGAAAGACTTTGGAGTACTCAGTCCTAAACAGGTTGGTGTCATCAAATCCCTTCTCTCAAGGCCCAGTAATCTAAGAGGAAGAAAAAGCATAAAGATTGTAAGATCCAGCAGGGGTATATTAATCCAAGGAAATGCTGTCTTCAAGACACAAAAGGGTTGATGCATATATGAACTCACAGAGACTGTGACAGCAACCAGAAGAGATTCAGGGCAGAATGGGTCCCAACACTGGGAGGGGGAAAGTGATCTGGGGTCTCATCCCTAACCAAGAAGCTACTTGCAATTGATATCTCTGCAAATGGGAAATTAAGTTTTCTTCAATAGAATAACACTGAGTATATCAATCACATTCCAGGACAGGGCTCATAGCTGGAGGTAGTTTTCCAAGAGAAAGCAAATTTAGTAGTTTTACTAAGGCTTTTTGTTTTCTTTTGGCATTTATTTCCCAACTGTTTTTCTGTTTGTTATTCTCAATTTTTGTATGTATGGGTTTTGCTTTGTTTTGTGTTGAGAGAGACAGAGAGAATGAAGTTGGGTGGTTAGGGAGTGCAAAGAATCTGGAGTGAGGAAGAGGAAAATGTGATCTAAAAATATATTATATGAAAAAGCAGTGTTAAATAAAAAAGAAAGGCAATAAAAGATCAAAAACAAAATAACAGGGCCATCATGAGGGTTTAGAGTTTGAAGGGCCAAGACTGACAAATAAATTCAATCCCCAGGACCCAGGACCCACATGTTGGAAGACTAGAACAAAATTCTTCTACTTGTCCACTGACATCCATACATGTCCTTTGGCACACATACGCACACACACACACACACACACACACAGAGAGAGAGAG
>CABHPH010124631.1:0-12589 GCA_902168325.1 Peromyscus nudipes
TGAACCTGTAGACCTAATTGCTAAATTAACAACTACAGTACATGAAAAAGCAATAAAAAAGGTGAAAATCCTGCTAAATTTGTTGCTCTGAAATAGGGACTGATATAAAGGGGGAAGTATTGAGGAAGGCATTCATATGTTGAAACCAAAAAAAATGCATATTCACATTGTCCAGCGTAAAGAAAAGAAGAAGCCATTCTCTGCTAGTTATTTTATAATATACTTCAAGTAAGTAGTGATTTATAGTTAATGGATATATTAAACAATGCAACCGTAAGCAGGAACATACGAAGAACAAGGTTAAATATTGACTAGATGAGAGCTGATGAATTAAGGCTGCAGAGCCCAATATTGCATTTTCCCCAAGAACAGTGGCTCATATTCACTCACTCACTCACTCACTCACTCACTCACTCACTCACTCACTCACTCATTCAGTATTCATAGCATTATAGAATACAAACAAAAATAACAAGAATCTTCAGTACCTAAAATTTATGAACAATGCCCAATAAGTATTTAGACTGAATTTAAGATTCCTTTCTCTAACTTTTAGCATTTAGCAAGTGAGAACATTTTAAACATTGAAACTCTGCATCACATCATTTTATATCATCTCTGGTCATGTCATACTTCACTGGATGACTTCGCTGCTTCAGAGTAAGGCCAGAGCCAGAAAACCTTCTCATCCATTCATCACGGGCCTATTTCAAGACTTTTAAGTGCTGGAGCGGGTATTTGGAATACAATTTCAATATTATGTGCTCTCTGCCACTAAGAAAAAGAAAAATGATTTCAACTGATCGTAGGGAATTTCAAAGTATCCTGCCCAATTTTAATGACAAAAACAAAACCAATTGCACTGATGATTTTAAGTTTCTGTGGTGGTTTGAAAGAAAATGGCCCCTAAATGGAATGGCACTATTAAGAGGAATGGCCTTGTTGGAGGAAGTGTGACACTTTGGGGGTGGGCTTTGTGGTTTCTTTTGCTAAAGCTTCCCTCAGCGTGACAGTCAGTTGACTTCTTGATGTAGCTCTCTCAGCTCCAGCACCATATTTGCCTGCATGCTTCAATGCTCACAAACCATGATGATAATGGACTGAACCTGTGAAACTGTAAGTGAGCCATCCTAACTAAATGTTTTCTTTATAAGAGTTGCCATGGTCGTAGTGTCTCCTCATAGCAATAAAAAAAAAAAAAAAAAAAAAAAAAAAAAAAACCACTAAGACTGAAGTTGGTACCAGGGACTTGCTTTTGTATAGAGTAATATGGATTTTGGGACTTTGGATTTGCAAAGCAGTTCAATGCTTTAAGCACTGCTTAAAGGGCCATACTAGTAAGAGCATGGCAGACAGTGGTGCTAGGTGTGATTTAATATATTATGGGAGGCTCAATCAAGAGGTTTCAGAGGAGAAGGATTTTAGTATGCTGCCTAGAGATCATTCTTGTGAGATTTTGGTGAAGAGAGTGGCTGCCTTTTGCTCTTGTGTGAAGAGTCTGTCTGAGGCTAATGTGAAAATTTTTGGATTAATTCCATTGGCAAAGGGAATCTCAAAAAAGCCCAGTATAGTCCCTGTCACATGGTTTTTAGTGGTAACTGTAATGAATATTTATAGTGAAAAGGAGAAAGCTGAGAAGGGTAAATTACAAAATGTAAATTTTAAGGAGAAAAAGAATACCAGGAAGTAGAATTAAATCCTAAGTTGAGTGGAGCTAAATCTTATGTTCAAGGAGATAAATGGATTCAGAAATGGAATAAAGGGAGTGGTGACCTCCGGGCAAGATCCCACCCTGCAAAGCTTCTAACTTGTGGAAAGAAACTAAAGAAAAGCTTAGATCCAGGTGTGGTAGGACACACCTTTAATCTCAGCACTGGGAAGGCAAAGGCTGGCAGATCTCTGAGTTTGCAGCCAGCCTGGTCTGCAGAGCAAGTTCCAGGACAGCTGAGCTTAAGCAGTGAAATAAAGGAATCTGGTGAAGATGTAATTAAACAAGGAGGCCATGTTCTAGCCCCAGAAAGCAGCAGAACTTGGCCATTTTGGCCACATGGTTCTGGCTTTAGAGTTAAGCATAAAATAAAGAAGTTTTATAATAAAGCCACTAAGGTCAGGCATGTGTCAGGAGTGCCCCTGAATGCAAGCCCATAGAGGCCATTGCTGTGAAGTTGAAGCCTGGATTGCCTTGGAGACCCCAAAATGTTAGCGATGCCAGAATCATGGGATACCTGCTCAGGAAAGCTGCTAACAGGGAGTGAAACCTGCCCAAGAGAAAGGAGTGTGTTGCAGTCAACAAAGCTGAACACAGTTTGAGATCTGAAGAGTGTTTTGACATCAAACATGGAACTGCAGAGTTTGGAGTTTGCCCAGTTGGTTTTTGGTCTTGCTTTAGTTTGGTATATTTGTTTTGCTACCTTCCCTACATTTGGGAATGGTGATATATATCCTGTGCCATTATATGTTAGAAGTGTGTGATCTGACTTTTGATTTTGATTTTACAGGTGATTACAGTTAAGAGATTGCCATGCATCTCAGAAGAGATTTGGGAGTTTGAAACAAGTTTGAGACTGTAATAGACTATGGAGACTTTGGAAGTTGGACTGAATGCATTTTTCACATTATGATATGGGAGCCAGGGAGTGGAATGTGGTAGTTTGAAGGAAGATGGCCCCCAAAGGGAATGGCACTATTAGGAGGTGTGGCCTTGTTAGAGGAAGCATGTCACTGTGGGGATGTGCTTTGAGGTCTCTTTTGCTCAAGCTTCCCTCAGTGAGACAATCTGTCGACTTCCTGTTACCTATAAGGTATAGCACTCTCAGCTCCAGCACCTTGTCTGCCTGTAGGCTGCCATGCTTCCCACCATGATGATAATGGACTGAACCTCTGAAAGTAAGTGAGTCACCCCAATTAAATGTTTTCTTTATAAGAGTTGTCATGGTCATGGTGTCTCTTCACAGCAATAGAAACCCATAACTAAGACAGTTTCTAACATTTATATTTTGTATGTGTATGTGTTATCCATGTATGTAGGATGTGTTTATGTGCTTATATGCATGTGGATGCATATGCACACATATGTGCATGGATATTGGCATAATTTGTTTTCTTTGGTCACTCTCCACTCTGTTTTCTGAAACAAGGTCTCTAACTGAAACCAGAGCTTATCAATTTTGCTAGAATGACTGGCCAGCAAATTCTAGGGATCTACCTGTCTTCACTTTCCAAAGTGCGGGGATGATGTATGCACCTAGCTTTCAACAAGAGCAAAACTCAGGTCATCATGTTTATATGGCAAGATCCCTAAGCAATCTCCCCAATGTTCTAACAATCTGCATGCATTCACAATTGAGTAGTTGCATCTTGACACATAATAGTTAGCAAATATTGTTCTGATATATTTATCACTACTAAGCAAAGTACTAACATTTTCGGTTCTTTCTACATGTAAGAGAGATAGAACATGCTGAAGAAATGAGGTATAAAAAGATAGGCTTATTATAGAGAGTGAACACTTTATTCCAACTCAGCTACTTGTGTGATAATATTTCAAAGTTGTTTTCTATCTTTACATTTTGGGGAAAATAAACTAGCAAGTTATATAAAAGTTTTGTCATTCAATATGGAGATTAAAAATCTGTAGTTATGATGATTGTATGAAGATGTTTATTCTTTTCTCCTAAGGAAAGGTAAGATATAGATGCTGGTGACGAGTGGCTGACAAGAATCTTAGATTTTATACATCAAATAACACAGAATTTATCCTACTTTTATACATCTATGTGGTGTGATAAGAAATGAGAGGTATTGACATCTATGAGGAAAATTACTTGTTAAAATGACCAAAACCAAAACTATACAAAACAAAACAAAAACACATTGGTACAATGGTTGGGGTAATTTCTAGTAAGATTCAAGTGAATTGAGAAGATAGCAGCAGAGATAATGAGGGGGAAAAGTTTTAAAAACTACATTCTATAGATCGATATTCTTTGTAACTAGTGCATTGTGACTTCATGCCTATATGTAGTTTCTGAAATGCTAGATGATTGATTGTTCAGGTTTATGACTTCTCAGTTCAATCTTTTGTCCCTTAAATGATCTAGTCGTCCACATTCTACTAAGAAGGCAAAATGAAGAAAATACCATTTGTCAGCCCAAATGTTGACACCAGTCTAAAATGTGTTCTATTTATTGTGCTACTTCACAATTCCCTAGTTTCTAACTCTGTCCTGGCAGTAATTACCTGAGGTAAGGCCATGCCTGTGAACCTGACACATTACCCAGAAGTCTGAAGAACTGCAAATGACTTTGTAAATTGGTTGACTTGGACCTGGGAGCTTTGTATTGAAACAGAGAAACGTGTTTTACAACAAATGATTTGAAGTTTGGCAAGCTACATGTTCTAAGATAACAAAGACTTTTCATGCCCTACATCTTGCTCTTCCTGGGGAAGAAAACTGAAAATAGCAACTATGGAGATTTTCAACTCCTTGAATAGTTGCTGTTTCATGATATGCATCACATATTATCGAAGATAAAACATTCTGGAAAAAATATTGTTGAAACTGTATAAGTAGCTGAGTATGAAGATGGATTTCTGTAAGGCCAGCACCCAGAAGGCAGCAATAGGTGAATTCAAGACCAGCCTCAATCACATAGCCTGTTTGAGGGTATCTTTGGCTACATGAAACCTCATCTTAAACAAAAAATACAAAATTTTTGAGAATGGAGAACATAATATGACTTGGGCCAGCAGGTCATTCTTCAATGACATGGTCCTGAGTGGGGAAGGACAACGAATGAAAAGATAAAGAAGATGGGAAACCTGGGATCAAGAGAGATTGCACAAGCTATGTTTTAGGCCAAGCAAGTTTATTAAGATGTACAGAATCTTACCTACAGTTTTCCTAAAAGGAAAAATGTGACAATGTCAATAAAAATCTACCATGCAGTAGAGCAAGGTCAGCAGGAACTTAATGGAACAATATGTTGTGCAATGGGGATACAAGATATCTCATGTGCATCACATACCAAACACACAGAAGCCTTGGGACTGATAACCAGAGCCCCTTAGGGTGGGAGGTTGGGTTCTTGGGATTCAAAGCTGCTTCTCCTCCAAGGCCCCAGACCCAAGACATAACTGGTCTTGCCAAGCATATACCTACCTAGTTTTAGACAAGGAACTAAATTCCTTAGCTATATATCATGGTCTCAGGGAAAGCCTTGGACAATTCTTGCCATGCAGATTTTCAAATAGGTAGAAAGGGAGAGAGTAAAGTACCTTACCGAAGGTTGGAGAAGCAGCTCTGTAGTCAAGTGCAGATAACTCATGTTTGGTTCCTAGCACGCTCATAAAGTGGTTCACAACCATCTGTAACTCCAGTCACACTGGATCTTGTTCCTTCTGTCTTTTTTGTGTACTGTACCAACATCTACATATCCACGAACATACATAATTAAAAAGAATCACACCTAATCCACTCATACCACAGTGAATTTATTATCACTTTCATATCCCTAAGCCGCACTCATTACCCATTCTTAAGTAAATATTATATTATTCCTTAGAACAAGCAAACAAAAACAACCAAAATAATGTAAGTGTGAACAATCTATCTTCCTACATTTTATTTTTGGTCCCAAGACAAAACACTCTTGATGTTCTAGATTCAGATCTAAAATACTTTAACAAAGAATGGAGACATAGTTTTAACTCCAGTGTTGGCTTTCCGATTTAGAAAAAGAGTCAACAACTTGATGCATCTATTAAATATCACCCCAAAGAGAAGTATGCAAGACAAGAAACCTCAACCAAGCATCAAAAGATAGTTGCATATGAGAATTATCTGTCCCCTTCTAGACATTAGAAATTAGAATCCCTGCCCATCAGTTATGCTCCAGAGAAGTATCAACAACCATAGCCAGTCTGTTTTTAAGAACCTGGTTCACTGATGCCTGAGGCACCATCATTTTAAGATGGTTACTACTTCAAAACAGTTTAAGTGAGATTTATTTTGCCTTGTGACTTTATCTGTCCTCAAATTAAAATAAAGGAAGAACTCCAAATGAATATTTTATCACTTCATTTATCTAAAATAATATGTCATAAACATAGGTGTATCTAACTATGTAGAGTTTCACTTTTGACAACAGAGGTAAATAAAGTACTTTATAAAGAAGCCATGTATAGACAGACAAATAGATATACACAGACACATGCACACACAGAGCATAATTTACACATTGAAGTAAGAAATTCAGTTGAATACATTTGAATAAATGAGACTTAAAAGCTAGCTTCCTTTGTTTTCTTCTGGGCTTCTACCTGAAAAGATTGACTTATGAAGTAAATACCTCTGTTTCCAGACATGCCTGTGGTTGAGAAGTTTCTTTAAAGTGGATGAGGTCTGTGCTTTCTTTCCCTCTCCATTTACAAAAGTATAATTTGTACCTGCACCAAGAAGTAAATGTATCTGGTTTCTTACTCTTTCTCCAGTTAGTTATGAATTATTTGAAGACACAGGCAATTTTCTCACCACCTTCTTTATTGTTCACACAGAAGATGATGAATAATTTTCTTTGTCACTAAAGGTGTGAAAACATATATTAGGGAGAGAGATGAGGCTGAATACATGCCTAATGTGGTTATTTTAATATAGTCATTAAATCAACACTTACGGAATGCACTACACACTGGCATATAGAGAAGAATATTATTCTTATGTTCAAACATTAAATTACTCAACATTTTAATAAAATATCATATATCATATCATAATAAATGTAAAATGATAAGAATATCCATAAACCCACTCAATTAGAGTACTATCACAATAAGTAAAAATTAGACTCTTCATTTGATGATTAGTTAGTCTATTCAAGAGTTATCATGATAAATACTGCTTGAATTTCAGATGATGGTGATAGAGTTGAGTCAATATTCATCTCTCTAAAGCTCTGAATTTATATAAACATCCATGACTTTGTAAACCACATAAAAGAACACTTTTTGGATAATCTTGGAAGCCAATGAACGGAAGGTTAAGCACCACACCTAAGAGGCTAGGATTAGAGCTGAACCATTTACAAAGGATTGCCAGGAGCATATGTATAAAAATGAAAGGATCACATTTGCAGTTCCTGTCCAAACAGTTCTGCACCATAAATAAAAGTGAAGTAATAAATACCCATGCCTAATCTGAAAAGATATCAGGGATTGTTCTGGCTTTCTGTGGAAAGGTGGCTTATGGAATATGAAATAAGATATAGAAGAATGTGCCTTGTAAACCTTCCTAATTTTGTGATGAAGACTGTGGTGCTTTGTGGCCACAGTAGCAGAAGGTCTTGGTGCTAGGTAGCTTGCTCTTTAGCTTATGGAGTTGCTACTCAAAAATCTGTATCCTAGGGTGAAGCCTTTTCTCTTCCTCAAGATGGCTGTTGTTTTGCAACTGCAGAGGACCCACTGTGTGGGATGGGATTTCTTGTGCCAGGCCCCGGTTCATTAATAACTCCAATCCTTTTGCTACTCTTCTTCTCTCAAGAGTATGATTTTGTCTGTATTGTCGTCTTACATAATTCAACCATGCGAAACTTATTTCCCTCCCAGGATCTAAAATCATAGAAATGAACGGAAGCAAGTCTAAAACTTGGAGGGTTTATGGAAGAGATGTGACAGGCGATGACGGTATCACGGTAAATGTCTTATAGAGAGTGTGATGTAAATGAAGCTGTATGACAACAGTCAAAGATATGTCTCAGAGCGCAGGAAAAAGCTCTCCAAAAGCATTGACATGTGAGGCACTATTTTCGGAATTGTTCTTTCAGCCCTGTCTGCCTACATTGCCCCCACACTGGCCTCATGAGGTTACCACAGCAAGTATCAATCATCCAGTTGCACCCTGCTCTGAAAGACTGAACTGAACCAAACAGAATCCTCAGGCTTTATGGTTTTGCAATTTTAAAGAAAGATATATATGTACTTAGAAATTTAATTAAACTTAAATAGCAATTACATTTGTCATGTTTTTTAAGCACAAGTCTTACATTTCTCTGCAGTAACAGAAGAAATGAAATAGCTGTAGGTATAGAAAGTTGGTCTTGACTTCTGACATAAAACCAAGAGAAAAGGATCCCATTTCTGGAAAAAATATATATCTTTTAAAACACAATAGAAATGTAAATGACAGTTTTATGAAGTAAATGGAGATACTAATGCATTTATGCCCAGTGTCAAGAGTTCAGTGTAAGTGGTTCTGTACATTGTGCTGTCTTGAGTTCAGAAAATCTCATTATAAGCAATTTTATAGATTTTCCTGATAAAGACAGAGAGTATATATACTGCTTAATGTAGGTCAAAACTTATACTTCATGAGAAGTGCACATACCATTTCATTACCAGGGCTGATGTTTAATAAATATTCTAAGATTTTTCGTGAAGTAATTCATTTTATTTATCTTAGAGACATACCCAGACTTAAGATTTTCTAGTTTCCAGAAGTTCGAATTACAAATTATTTATTTTTCGCATCAAAATATATCAACCTATAGTGATTTGACTATTGATTATGGTATTATAAAAATAGGACATAAAGTTAAGGTTATATGTTTATAAATATGTCCTTTACTTTTCTAAAATATTAACAGAGTGATTTAGTCTAGTCACTGACCTCTTACTTATGAGTATAATCATATTGACAGTTCTTTTTAAGTAAAAATTTTTTTTAATTTTTTTTATTTTTCAAGCTGATGTGGTAGTGCATTCTTTTAATACCAGCATCTAGACATGGAGGCAGGAAGATCACTATGAGTTTTTTTTTGTTTTTTTTGTTTTTTTTTTGTTTTTTTAGAAAACCCAAACTTTTCCATTTAAACAGTTCCATTTGTAACATAAAACCAGGTCTGTACATGATTCCATTTTTACATAAACAGTTCCACAAAACAATTGCATTTTTAACACAGAACAATACATGAATCACCAGCATATATGCATACACAAAACTGCATCTTGAGTCAAGGTAGAAACAATAAATTTCTTAATTTAAACAGGTCCATTTTTAACCCAATTCCAGCAAACAGTTCCTAGGTCATTACTATAAACTCGAAATTGTCCCATTGCAATGAAATCTCTATTGTGCATTTCATTTCTTAAGTCTCAAAATTCAAATGATAAATTCTGGTACTAGCCTTCCAAATATGAGAAATCCATAACAAAATCTTTTTGAAGTTTTCTCATTAAGTTCAAAAAGTTCAAAAAAGTAAATTCTGGTATCAGACTTTCACTTCCAAATATGAAGAGACATTTTACAACCAAAACTTTTTGCAGTTAATAATTTTAGTTCAAACAAGCGTCTCTGCAACTTTTGTTCTCACAGACAGAGACCTTTCTAGGTACAGTAGTATTCTAAACCGCACTATTTTTGACGTTAGCTCAGGTTTTTCTGTGTTGCATTGATTTTCCACAGATCTCAGCTGTGGGTGCCTTGTGCTGGTTCTGGCTTCTGGAGCTTTTGAAACCATTCAGACTGCCTACTTTGCAGTCTACTATGACACTAACCTTCTGTGTCTCGGGTTCTTTCACCATATACATTAAGCATAAACTCACACTCAACATTTACACATTTTTACAAACTCACATATAACATATTAATATCTACTTATTTATACTCTTTAAGGAAACTATAGAACTACTTTAGCAGATATATTTCTTATTACTTCTTATATACTTCTTATATTCATTCCATCTTCTTACTTCTTATTTAAACTTACATTTACAACTAGTATCTTTACTTCTTACAAGCTTATTACTACATGTCTTAGGACTACCTTAGATTCTTCTTGCAAGCTTATATTTTTAAAGGAACTCTATGGATCTATTTTACAAACTTATATAGGGCTACCATTAGCATATATTTAACTTAGCAAACACCTAAAGATTTCTTAACACAGATCTAACAAGACAGAATTTTTAAAAACTCACATATCTTATTTTCATCTTTTTCTACTTCTTACTCTTAATTATTATCACTATCTCTATTAGAAAGATTCTCTTAACTAGATAGGAAGTACGTACATCATTTCTAAGGTTTAGAGCTTATAGTCAGCTTTGCTATACAATACTGGGATTTAGTGAGTGTTGTCGTTATAGAGTTGTGATACTTGTTGCTAGGGGACTGTAACATTCTCAGGATGAAGCTCCCAAATCAGAACTGCACCTGCCTTGTTAGTGCGCATTGAGGTGGGTAATTTCTGATAGCAACTTTCCTCAGGACTTGTGTTTGTCTTAGCCAGTCAGTGAAAAACAAAAGCATTTACAACAGCCTTTCCATAGCTCTTTCAGAGAAATTTTCTCCCACTGATTTTATTCTCATTTTCCTTGTTCCTTTCCCCCCAGATGCAGAGCTTCAGATATCTCAGGCTGCTCTGTTCCTCTGCTAGCTGCCTTTGGAGGTAGGGGCTTTCTTTCCCCCCCGAATCTGCCTCAAACTCTTAGCAGCTTTCACAGGTCATGCATTTTCTGGGAAGGAATTTGTCCCTTCTATTTCTTCAGAGTCTTTTTCCCCAGACAGTTCCCAGTTTGGTCTAGAGATTGACACCGGTGCGCCCCCGGCACGGGAAGAGAAGTAATTGCTACTATAATTAAATACCCAAGGCAGGTTATTTTATTAAAATATAGGTTTATTTAGGCCTTATCAAGGTAAAGAGGCCACATGTAATAATGGTCTTTTTGATGATAGAACTATGGGGTAGCATATCAGCACAAACCTAGAGACAGAGAATATGTGTTTGAATCTGTGTGTTTCTCTAGTCTCCTCACTTCTTATGAAGCCAATAGTATTCAATCATGAGGGATCCATCCTAATAATAATATCTAAATCTAATCAGTTTTCAAAGTCTCTACAATCACAATTGGATTCCATACATCATCCTTTTAGCCAGGCCCAGTGGCTCATACATGTAATTAAAACATTTAGGAGGAAGCTGAGGCTGGAAGATCAAAAGTTCAAGGCACATAAACTACCTACTGAATTTTAACCCAGCCTAGGTGAGATGAGATTCCTTCTTCATCAACTACAAAAGCATTTCTGCTGCATCAGGTAAGGTTCTCTAGAGAAACAAATTGACAGTATGTAAATATATTACAAGAGAAGATTCATTAGGTTGGCTTACACAGTAGGGCTGAATAATCTAGCCATTATCATTTACATGCCATAGAAGCTGAGAATCGAGAGGCTTCTCGGTCTATGAAACTATGAAATACCTTAGCAGTGTCCATATGGCACTGAAGGCCTAGAAAAGCCTAGAGAGCTGCCAATCATCTGACGACAAAAGTAGGAATCTGATATCAGACTGTGAAGGCACTATCAGGAGCAGCAGCAACAACTACAGACTCGTTCAACATCAAAAAGCAAAGTTAGACAGTCAAGACAGTCTTCCCTCTATCTGGGCCATAAATGGAAGGCCACACCTACTCCGAGGGATACTTTCTCCCCTCAGGTAACCATTTCTGAAAATGCCCTTACAGACCCACCCAGAAGTGTGTCCTGTAGCTAATTTCTACCATGAAGTTGACAATCAAGAGGAACCATCCCACTATCCTATTAATATCTACAATGGGATTGAATGATAACACCCGAAAGCTTTGGGATACACACAATCCATATCTATTCCATTGTACTTATCTAGGAAGTCTGATCAGACTTTTGACTGATTAATTCTATTATCTTACAAAGACTAAAATCATCAGTACAGAACTACGGCATCATCCCTCCATCAACCCCACAATCTGAGCTGCATTGGTGTCAAAACATTTGGCCTCCTTGAAGGAAATCCCCTTGACTATATATCTATTATGCTAAGTTGTACTTAGTATCTTTGGAAGAAGCCATTCCAGAGGGCTTCCAATACCTCTTTTTTTTCTACCAGGTCATTTTATCTTTGAACTAAACAAATTTAAACCCCATGCAATGAAAATATAGAGGAGAAACTCAAAGAAATATTACCATATAAAACTGTTGATCCCAGGATGGTAGTACATGCCTATAATTGAAAATTCATGGCCAACTTTAAATAAATAAAGAGACCGTTGACATTAAGTCCCCCTAAAATACTGTGAAGGATGGGGAATATAGCTCAGTATTAAAGTACTTGCTCAGCACACACAAGGCCCTGAGTTTAATACCTAGCACTGAAGGGAAAAGGGAAAATGAAATATAGATTGTCTTTATAGCAAGATTTCCTTTAAAAATATCAATAGTGACTAGCACCTCTCCATCTTTAACTACAATAAACCATTTGCAAACATGTTCCATTCTCAAACCCACTGAAATAATCTTCTGCCATGCCAACTTGACTTATATCTTACCAAAGTCAATAGCCAATTTTCCACCCTCAACATACTTGAATTTGTACATTGGTTGATATGGTTAATTATTCTTAAACACTGGAAGGATCTTACTTTGTAGGTTTCACAAAAGTTAATTTTTTATCACACTAGCTGCTTCTTCTTCTTCTCCTTCTTCTTCTTCTTCTTCTTCTTCTTCTTCTTCTTCTTCTTCTTCTTCTTCTTCTTCTTCTTCTTCTTCTTCTTCTTCTT